>BOPN01007360.1:45000-50000 GCA_017312705.2 Penaeus japonicus | reverse complement strand
TGAATGCTAGCTAATAGAAGCTATATTAAGCGTTAGGAGTGAGCGAGACATAAATACATACATAAATAGATATATATATATATACATATATATACATATATATATACATATATATATATATACATACATACATACATATATATATATATATATATATATATATATATATATATATATATATATATATATATATATGTGTGTATGTGTGTGTGTGTGTGTGTGTGTGTGTGTGTGTGTGTATGTGTGTGTGAAAATATATGTATATATCTATGAACTGAGAATCAATTAGAATAACAGCCAGGTGAAGAAAATACTATGAAACAATCAAGGTGAGAACAGAGAAGACCGAGAGCTAAACTAACAGACACCCCGAAGACGTTTTCAGCTTTAGAGCGGGAAGTACTACTGCAAGAATTAGATGCTATCCTTTACCCTTTAGATTAGATTATGCTTACTCCTGCAAACGATAATCTTGCAACGAGTCTTAACAGTTAATGCCAGAATGTGAATCAGCTGCTCTCTTGACTGGACAGATGGACAAGGACAGAATACACTTCAGAAGTAACGCGTGGGTCAGCAAAAAATAGATTTGAAGATTGGTAATAGAGAACAGTTCGGGAATTAGGTACTTGGTAGCAACGGTCTTGGCTTCTAGTTTGGACAACCAATTGAAGAATGGAAAGTGAATAGGTCCCTCATCCGCCAAGATTAATTCTGGAGGAGTTTAACCATTGTATTCGGTGTACATTGGACTCTTCATTGTTTAGGGTTGCAGGAAGTGGAGAAGTGGCATGAAGTGAGATATTCAAATGATACAAAATGACCAGAGGAATTAAGGTAACAGATGCGGAAATAGAGGTAACGGTTTAAGCAAGCAGACATATTTTGAGCTTCGGGTCTTGATCATGTGTTATTTGTTGATTGGAGAGTCTTGCTGTTTGAGTATAAGCGTTTGAAATAGATACTCCATTCGAGTGAAACGAGCAATTCCGTTTATTGCGAGAAATGCCCAAATGATCAAGAGAGAGACATTATTGGAAATTATTTGAAAATGATTTGAAGTTTCAGAAGAGTGGTAGTGATGTTCGACAAAGACGAAAGTAAAGGGAATACTACTTTATATTGAAAGAAAAAGTTCTTGAACGATACCGATGCAGCAATGACGGTGGTATTTCGAACCTATTATGAACACCAAACGAAGCGCCCTGGGTAGACTAGACTAGTAAGGTCATGCTATGAATTTCACTTTTAAAATCTTTAGTATTTCTAAAGTTGGAAAGGATGTAGATATAGACAAGTAGTAAAGGGGAAGGAATAAGGGGTAAGAAGAATATGATCATATAACAAGACCGTAATTAATTTGTGCAAAAGATGTAGTGCAAAGGAGAAGTTTTTACGTGACACTATAAGGGAGATGGATATTGATATAGATATGGATGGTAGTGTGGATCATCTATAAAGCTATAATGAACGTATATATATATATATATATATATATATATATATATGTATATATATGTATATATATACATGTTGCATATATACTATAGATATGTATATATATATACTATAGATATGTATATATATATACTATATATATAAATATATATATGTATAGATGATAGATAGATTGATTGATAAATTATAAATGTATAGCTATACTAAACGCACTACAGCGCGCGCAAATGTGCGTACAGTATTTCTACATATAGTCTATATGGACATGTGCATGCGTACATATTTACACATTTAAAAGCTCTCTCTATATACACTATATAAATTCAGCACACATAAACACATATACTTATATATATATATATATATATATATATATATATATATATATATATATATATATGTATATACATATACATATTTATATATACATATATGTGTATATATAAATATATATATATATATATTATTGTATATATGTCTATATATATTTATATGCATACATGTATATACATACATACATACATACATACATATATATATATATATATATATATATATATATATATATATATATATATATGAATACACACATACACACACACACACACACACACACACACACATATATATATATATATATATATATATATATATATATATATATATATACGTATATATACGTATACACACACACTTATAAGTAAGCAATGTATGCACGCATGTATATTGTGTCCCCGACGTAACTAAGAATAGAAAAGGTATGAATCTGTTATCAAAAGAAATTGACAGCGGAGCTATTTCAACACGGGGACTTTTTATCACGTGAAGGTAGCACTGACCTACAATTTTAGTTATTTACTCGATGGTCAGTGGGCAGTGGTATATATCCACTGGTGCAAGGGGTTTAGATAATGGTTTGATATACATATTTTCACATTTATTTGTTTATGTTATTTACTTTCAAATTATGTATTATCAATAAACTCCCATTTAAGTTAAAAAAAAAAAAAAACTTTCAGAATTACTGGATATGGCTATCTGGATATATTATCCTTCGATATGTACGTCAGCCAATTAGCACATTAGACTATATTATCTTCCATATTTTCAATCCCGATTTAGGATATTTATGTTTATAATTAGCGCATTTATTCATATCAATAGCAGACGATACACAGTTGATCGCTGACATGACACTTCATTTCTATCAAGAACGACAGGACTCAATAATATAACATATGTAGTATGTTATAATTTTGCCATGTTAATTTTAGCCAGCCTTCTTGATAACCTTTAAGGCTTGTATACGTCTGGAAGTTATGATAAAGAAAAATATTTTATCTCGGCCGATATTAAGTTTCTACACACTTGTCATTCTTAGGGCCCTAACGATTTTCAGGAGTTAAGTGTGGCACTTGTAAATGTTCAGGTTTAAATACTGAATTTTATTATTGTCTATTATCAGTGAGATCAAAAAAGGGAAAAAATATTTTATAACATAAATAAAAACCAAAGGAGATTTATGTAGTAATATAACTATCATGCCATTTACGGCAACTGAACCGAACTTCGAAAACGATAACAGCAAATTGAGAAACCTCACATATTTCATTTAGACCTTCAACGACGCAAATCACGAAACAAAACGAAATATCGGATTTAATATAATCGGTGTGACGCCAAAGCCAAAGCGGGGCAAGCGAGTCCCGGAAAAGGGGCGGGGGTGCAGGGCGACTGGGAGAGTGTCGTGGTAAACAGCGAAAGTTCTCATGAAGGAAAGAACTGCGCAGGGAAGGGACCATGTCTTAGCTCTTTCCTCGAGACTTTTCGGGTGTTCTCCTCGCAACAACCACGTCTGAGATGTCGACATGGGTGGGAAGGACAGCAAGCCCCTGTCCCTCTCCTACGAAGAGGCAGTGAAGAGAGGTGAGTGCGTGAGGAGGCGAGAGGACGAGAGGAGGAGGAGGAGGAGGAGGTGGCAGCATCGGCCATCATGAAGAAAGAAGGAGACTTCGCCACCTTTTTTATGGGGGATTTTCGTGTCGTCGTGAGTGCCTGGGCGATGGGCGTGGTTGGGGCGAGGGAAAGAGGGAGGCAAGCATGAGGGAGAGATGAGGGAAGGGGAGATACAAGGCCGAGGTTGGTGGGGAAATGCGATATAATGGTTCCCCTTTAAAAGCCTAGAAGACAAGAGGAAGTCGGGTCTCTTGTTTTTATCCCTTTAAGGACGTGGGTATTAGTCGACATTCAGGCAGTAATTAAACCCTAGGACTCTCTCAGTGGAGGAATATCGACATGGGGAGACTCTGCTGTTTCTAGAATCCCTTTAAAGAGAGGTTGTTCATCTGGGGCTGAAGAACTGAACACCCTTTTTTTCATTCTTTTTGGCCTTGTAGGCTGGGGTAATTTAGCAAGATCTTTTTCTTTTATTTTTTTTTATAGGGTTATGTAAGGTCAGATAAGTATACAGAATATATGATACAGGGAGAGAGGTCAGTAACTGGTAGATTTTTTTATATTAAATCTCCAATGATCAGAAACAAGATGACACTTGTTCTATTGATTTTTGTTAGAATTTGCAATGGTGTTGCTGTTGCCATAGGATTGTTGATGTTAGAAAACATTAATTTTTAAGTTAGAGGGAAGATTAGATTTTATATCTTGGGATTTCAGGAAATATAGTGGCATTTAGGTATACATTAGATGTGCCTTTTAAAGTTTTGATTTGTGTATTGCTGAGAGAAATATTTGAGAATCTTTTTGTTTTTAAAAGGAAATCCAAATATTTTTTATTTATTGAAATGATATCATTTGGTTGAATTGGTAGTTCATTATTTCTTCATGTTCAAAATCTCCTCATGTCAGAAATAGGATTTTGGGGCAGATCCTTCTTTTCTTATTTTGCATTATTTACATAAAATGTTCTTGTTATATCCTATTTTTTTTTAAAGAAGTTGTATTTGTCAGATTATTGGTGGATAGTAATTGAGAGAGAAAGAAAATTCTTATGTTAAAGAGACTATGTGGAATTGACATTGTAGCGGAAAGAAATGTTCCCAATTCTTCAATCTTGTATGCTGTGTTAATGCAATTGGATTTATTTTACATGGAAACGTTTTAAGTGAAATGTGTTACGAAGATATATGACAAGGAAATTACAAAATCGAAAGAAAATTTTTCACCAGTGAGATTGAAAGAAAAGAAAGTGTGAAACTTGAAATTATAATCCGTGTCCATAGCGTGATTGGAGGGTATCTGGCATGAGAGATGCAACATTCAAACTCTCTTGATTATCAGAAACTGAGATTCTGTTACATAATGTAAGTGAGAGAGTAGGTATGTAGCAAGTATTTTTAACCCATTGGATACGGGGTGTCCATTTCCGAGTTGGGACCACAAAACAGGCACGTCAGACATGGTTTATTTCAGGGGGATGGAGTGTCATACAGCTTAGGGCTTTCCCGTTTCTCATTCACTTGTTATAATGCTAGAGGCATTTTGTTTAGGTCATTTTTTTTTTTTTTTTTTTAACTATATTATGA
>BOPN01007360.1:22500-35000 GCA_017312705.2 Penaeus japonicus | reverse complement strand
TTTACACATGGGCTCCTACACGGAGGCATTCACTCGCACATGCACACTTACATGTACACTCACATGTACACCCCCATGTACACCCACATGTACACCCACATGTACACCCACATGTACACTCAAACGTACACTCACACGTACACACATGTACACACATACATGTACACACACATGCACACGTACACGCACATACACACACATACACATACATACACATACATACACATACACACATGCACACGCACACGTACACACACATACATACGTGTACGTGTATGTGTATGTATACATGTACGTGTACGTGTACGTACATGTACACGTACACATATACATGTACACACACATACACATACACATACATACACATACACATACACATACACATACATACACACATACACACGCACACGCACGCACACGCACACATACACACACATACATACATAAACACATATACATACATGTACACACATGTACATATATGTACACACACAGGTAGAACATGTAGTTGTACATGTAGACGTACATGTACACGTACATGTACACGTGCATGTACATGTACATGTAGACGTACATGCACATGTACATGCACACGTACATGCACACATACATGTACATGTACACGTACATGTACATGTACATGTAGACGTACATGCACATGTACATGCACACGTACATGCACACATACATGTACACGTACACGTACATGTACATGTACATGTACATGTACATGTACATGTACATATACATGTAGACGTACATGCACATGCACATGTACATGCACACATACATGCACATGCACATGTACATGCACACATACATGCACATGTACATGCACACGCACATGCACACGCACACGTACACGTACACGTACACGTACATGTACACGTACACGTACACGTACACGTACACGTACATGCACACGTAAATGCACATGTACACGCACATGCACACGCACAGGTACACGTACATGCACACGCACAAGCACACGCACACGCGCACCCACACCCACACCCACACCCACACCCACACCCACACCCACACCCATACCTGCACTCACACTCATACACATTCACACCCTCACACCCACAATTAACCATGCCGACACTCACCCAAATCCATAGTCACCCACAGCCACACTCACCCGCATGCACCCGCAGCCACATACACCCACACTCACAGCCACACTCACCCACACGCACCCACAACCACATGCACCCACACCCACATGCACCCACACCCACAGCCACACTCACCCACAGCCACACTCACCCACATGCACCCTCAACCACATGCACCCACACCCACAGCCACACTCACCCACACGCACCCGCAAGCACATGCACCCACACCCACACCCACATTCACCCACAACCACACTCACACTCACCCACAACCAGTCACCCACAACCACAGTCACCCACAACCACAGTCACCCACAACCACACTCACCCACAACCACACTCACCCACACCCACACTCACCCACACCCACACTCACCCACACCCACACACCCACACCCACACACACCCACACCCACACTCACCCACACCCACACTCACCCACCCACACTCACCCACACCCACACTCACCCACACCCATACCCATATCCACACCCATATCCACACCCATATCCACACCCCCCCACACACAGTTAGAGGAAAGTCAATGAGAAGAAAGTATGTGGCCAGTATCCCTGGTAGGCTAGAATAACAAGAAGTCAGGGGGACTATGACTCAGCAGAAATTGGAAGGCTTGTGTACATGTGTGTGTGCGCGTGTTTGTGTTTGAGTTTGTTTGTGTTTGTGTTTGTGTATGTGTGTTTGTGTATGTGTGTTTGTGTATGTGTGTTTGTGTATGTGTGTTTGTGTGTTTGTGTGTTTGTGTGTGTGTGTTTGTGTGTGTGTGTGTGTGTGTGTGTGTGTGTGTGTGTGTGTGTGTGTGTGTGTGTGTGTATGCATATATATACATACATACATATATGTATACATATAAATATATATATGTATATATATATATATATATATGTATATATACAGGATCTTTGCTATGGTGTCGGAAGGGGATGAGGGGGGTCGGGGGATGTTGTTACTGGTAATCTGAGCTCATTTGAAGAGGAGATGCTAGGGGAGTTTGGGTATTAGGAGAATGTTTTTTAGCCAGGCTCTCTCTCTCTCTCTCTCTCTCTCTCTCTCTCTCTCTCTCTCTCTCTCTCTCTCTCTCTCTCTCTCTTTCTCTATCTCTTGCTCTCTCCCTCCCTCCCTCCCTTCCTCTCCCTCCCTCCCTCCCTCCCCCTCCCCCCCTTCTCTCTCTCTCTCTCTCTCTCTCTCTCTCTCTCTCTCTCTCTCTCTCTCTCTCTCTTTCTCTCTTTCTCTCTCTTTCTCTTTCTCTTTCTCTCTCTCTCTCTCTCTCTCTCTCTCTCTCTCTCTCTCTCTCTCTCTCTCTCTCTCTCTCTCTCTCTCTCTCTCTCTCTCTCTCTCTCTCTCTCTCTCTCTCTCTCTCTCTCTCTCTCTCTCTCTCTTTTTTTCTCTCTTTCTTTTTTTTTCTCTCTTTCTCTCTCTCTCTTTCTCTCTCTCTTTCTCTTTATCTTTCTCTTTCTCTTTCTCTTTCATTTTCTCCTTTCTCTTTCTCTTTCTCTTTCTCTTTCTCTTTCTCTTTCTCTTTCTCTTTCTCTTTCTCTCTCTCTCTCTCTCTTTCTCTCTTTCTCTCTCTGTCTCTTTCTCCCTTTTTTCTTCTCTCTCTCCTCTTTTTTTCTTCTCCCCTTCCCTTCTCCCTTCCTTCCCTCTCCCTTTCCTCCTCTCCCTTCCCTTCTCCCTTCCCTTCTCCTCTCCCTTCCCTTCTCTCTCTCTCCTCTCCCTCTCCCTCTCCCTCTCCCTCTCCCTCTCCCTGAGTATAATTCTAATAATGATGATGATAATGATAATGATAATGAGGAGAAGGAGAAGGAATGAGAAGAAGAAAAAGAAGAGAGAGGAACAGGGAGAAGGACAGGGAGAGGGACGGGGACGGGGATGGGGACGGGGACGGGGACGGGGACGGGGACGGGGACGGGGACGGGGACGGGGACGGGGACGGGGACGGGGACGGGGACGGGGACGGGGACGGGGACGGGGACGGGGACGGGGACGGGGATGGGGATGGGGACAGACAAATAAAAAAAAAATATTGGATATCAAAAGAGGTAAAAGGAGAAGTAAAGAGATAGTGAGTGAAAGAAGTTGAAGGTTCATTGTACATAGCATGTAAATTACTAATTCTTTTCCTTTTCTTCTGTTTACAGTAAGTGATGCAGAACTAACCCGCCTGAAGGATGCCTACAAGCGCACGGCCACCCTCAATGGGTCCATCACCAAGCAGGCGTTCATCCGCGAGGTCCTGGGGGAGGGGGTGCCTCTACAGCTAGCTGAGGTGAGTGCCTTCTCAGAACTTTGCTGACTCTGCTCTCTTGACATGTGTGGCCTTTGTTTGCATGGGATGGCGAAGTTAGTGTGATGACTAATTGTGTCCTTTTAGCCTGCTCAGGTTTTGAAATAGTCCTAGACCAGTTTGGGAAATAGAAGAGTATTGATAGAAGTTATTGAGTTTTTAAAATATATTTTTTTATGATTTGTTCACCTAAAGTCTAAAGAAGGAATTTTAGGCTAGAAGTAGTTTTGTTGCGGAGCCAAATTGAAGAAGACTTTGTTGACAGTGGTGTGTCTATGACTGTAAGGTTTCTGTAGATGCAGGAAGTGCTGATGGGTAAAGCTGGATGACTTGTGCACCATAGTACCATAGTCATAGTGTTTTATTGCTTTGTCAGTATTGATGATCTTTTTCTATTTTCTTTTGTTGTAAGCTTTGGTTTCTGATGGCATTTTAAGTTATATTTTGATGAAATCATTAAAAGAATTGTAATAAGAAATCAATAAATAGACACGAAGGATAGTTGTTTTTATTAGTATTTTTACAGGGTGTGGCTTTGTTGCACTTCTAAGAGTACTGGCAAAAGAACTGAGCAGGCTTCAAGGACTTTACAAATACTGTACAGTGTGGAATGTGGTGTTAAAAGGGTCTGCTGTCATCCAATAATTTCATCAATTAAGTAAATGGAAATAGATGTAGACTTTCATATTATGATTGCATGTGTGTGCACATAAGCAATGCACATACTACTTGCAACATCAGACTTACAAAATGCTCACTCACACACAATAAATGTGTAAATGCAGGATGTCCATATGCAACACTTATGTACATGCAATACATATATGCAACATATGCACATATACATACACATACATGTCTCCTAACTTGTAAGCACATATGTAGCTAATTCTGTAAGAAGATTTAATTTGTTTATTTATTTATTTTTTACTTTATTCTCTATCTTCTATTCTGTATGCTGACCACCAGACTAAATCGTCGCATGCATTTATGCTTTATACTCAGATTTAGGACATATTCTGAGAGTTGAGTGTCTTAATCTTAACCTAGAGATAATGGAAGGCATCTGTACATGTCATGGCGAGGACAAATTCAGATTGACACCTATACATGCCATGATGAAGAAGGCTGCTCTCTTTTCTGTGTTATTGTTATTGTTGTTATTATTATTGTTATGCTAATAATAATAATAATAATGATAATGGTAATGGTAATGGTAATGGTAATGGTAATGGTAATGGTAATGGTAATGGTAATGGTAATGGTAATGGTAATGGTAATGGTAATGGTAATGGTGATGGTGATGGTGATGGTGATGGTGATGGTGATGGTGATGGTGATGGTGATGGTGATGGTGATGGTGATGATGATGATGATAATAATTATTGTTATTATTATTATTATTATTATTATTATTATTATTGTTATTATTTATATTTTATGTTATTAGTATAAGTATTATTATTACTGTATTTATTATTGTTTTTTTTTAAATTGTAATGAAGTCTTTTCTTGCATTTGTCCATGATTGTTTAATCCATTCATGTCGGGACGTATTTTTACCTACTCCCGCTAACGCCGGGAAGATAACAAGCATGTGACGCTTCGTGCCGGGGTATTTTCTCACTTCACTGGGCCGCACTGATCCTCTCAGAGTGTTTTTCATCCACTCTATTCTTATGTTTTTCATGAATACGTCTACAGTATAAAGGCATGTAAAAATAGTACCATGTTCAGACGAGTTATCTTAGTTGAAAAAATGTCACAGTAATGCCTTTTTAGTTTTATTTGATTGAACTTTGCCTATATTCTTCACTTCTATATGAAAATACCAAAGGAAAGGGTGAAGCAATCTCTTAGTGGGGCATCAAAAAACATGTTTTATACTTATTTTTTTTTTTTTTACCAAAATGAAAAGAAGAACAATATGAATAATCATACATGTACATATGAGTATGTACATGTACCTCGTGACGTGACCTGATGTGATATCTGTAATCAACAAATTAGAAGTATTGCACTAGTAATTTTTTACTTTATTTTATTTATTGGCCAAACACATTTGATTTTACAATAGTTTATTAACTCAGATCTTTTTATTCAACTGATCAAGAAGCAGAAATTACCATGATGTCATCAATATCACGAAGTTTTCTGGGACGTCATTTTTTAAAATGTTATATCTCATTTTATGGCACTCAAACACTAAACTTAAGTAACAGAGTCTAAAAAATTATTTAAAATGATTATATTTGAGAACAATCTAGCGATCTATTGCTGACGTTTCAGCGCGTCACATTGTCCCTCCTGGGACTCGGTGAGAAAATGCACTACGTCTCAGGACGTCACCTGGGTCCAGGGATATTTTTCAACCTCGTGATAGGACTTCAACCGGCGCGAATGGGTTAAACTTCCTCCCTGTTAGATGAAAGACAGAGTCGAATATCTAATTACAATTATATTATAGTTTCCTTCTGTTTTATTCCATTGCATTCCCATTTTGCTGTATCTGCTTGAAGTTACATTTTGTCATGTCCACTTAAAGTTACTTATTGTCTACTTTTTACAATGTACTCACTGTGCCTACCACTTCCACAGCTGATATTTGTGGCATGCGGAGGATCTGCGAAAGGGATTGCCTTCAAGGACCTCCTGTGCAGTCTGGTGCTACTGACCCGGGGCAACAGGGAAGAAAAAATAAAATGTAAGTTCTTGAGTGAGTGTGTGGGAGTGTTTTCTGAGTGGGAGTGGGAGTGGGAGTGGGAGTATGAGTGGGAGTATGAATGGGAGTATGAATGGGAGTATGAATGGGAGTATGAGTGGGAGTGGGAGTGGGAGTGGGAGTGGGAGTGGGAGTGGGAGTGGGAGTGGGAGTGGGAGTGGGAGTGGGAGTGGGGAAGGGGAAGGGGAAGGGGAGGGGGAAGGGGAGGGGGAAGGGGAGGGGGAAGGGGAAGGGGAAGGGGAAGGGGAAGGGGAGGGGGAAGGGGAGAGGGAGAGGGATTGTATCAGGTAGTCTGATCATTTTGATATTTTTCCCATTCAAAATCAGTGATTATAAATAAATGGTATGATTCAGTCAGCCATATTCTAGGACACTTTCTTTGTGGCGATTGCAATGTCCTTAGTCAATGTTGTGTCAATGTCGTGTTATGTCATGAAAGTGGTATTCTAGAATGCAAAAGTGTGGCACATCTGTGTCTTATTATGTTTCAGACGAATGACATTGTCCAAACAACAAATTCATAAGCTACAGTCAGAGATGGCACTAACAGAAGATAGTTCAATTTTGGTATGAATCAGTTGTTGTGCTTGTTGCTTGTTAAAGAATTAACAACCATTTCATGAATGTGTGGTTGGTAATTTCCATCAAAACAAATGAGATGAGAGGGATCGTGTATTTATGTATAGATCTTCCTATTTTGTGTTTGTATATACTGTATGTATACGCATATCTTTAATATATTATACATATAGACTCAATGTTTACATATTTCATATAATCATATACGTTCCTAGCTAGTGGTACCATTCATTTAACTTTACTCTCCTTCGGAAAATCCGCCAAAAGGTATTAGTTGAGAATGCCTATGATTCGGCAAGATATTTAAAGTATTAGTGTCAGTAATATATCTGCATATGTTGCAATAATTATAGATTTATTAACAAATTTTATGAAATCTCAGTGAAGAATAATTGGAGATATTACTTATTCATCATAAAAGTCTCTTGTTTTGTTTGGCACAAGAATATATATTGAATTTATTCATATGATTTTTCTAAAAAAAATGGAAAGAAAAGAACATTGACTGTAACATTCAATTTTCATTGATTGATGAATGCATTGGGATGAGTTGCATTTTAGTAATTTTATGCTCGGTCACCTTTCAAGTCGAAATCATACTTATATAGGAGTGAAGATGGATTTGCATAGTAACTTCAGAAATGTTGAACATTTTGATATGTTAGAAGTGTTAAGTCGCTCATATTGATTAGTGAAAGAACTGAGAAAAGATAAGTGACATGTTACTATAATCCTTTGCATTCTTTTATACCATTGCAGTTATATTTGGTGTTTATGCAAATGAAGCTGGCAGCCATGTTTTGCGAAGTGAGATGCTCCGCCAGCTGCAGGCTACAGAAGGAGGCTACAACCCAGAGATTCTCCATAAGTGCTTTGGCCAAGTAAGGGTGTGTTTGATAACTATAAGTATTTGTACTTATTTATTTGTATATTTCAGTCCATTGATTTTTATATTTACTGCACATGATGTATGCTTTACTCCAGTAATCTGTAAATGTTAGTGTTACTATTACTTTTTCCTTACTTGTGACCTTACTCAACCCTCTCCTTACCTCCCTGAACTTTGAAAACAATTGACATTTTTCCATAATTCATCTCTTATCTATCCAGAGTGAGCGTGTTAGTTATGATGAATTCAAAGACTGGCTGATATCACATCCCGATGCTACAACCGTCACCCGTTGGCTCCTGGCCGAGCCGTGCCACGTGTCTCTCTCCAATGACTTGGAGACGCCGACATTCTATCAGACACTGGCAGGAGTGACACACTGTAAGTTGCTGTGCATGTGTTAGATTCAAGATATGATATAGCTTTGATATATTCTGCTCATATATCCTGTCACACCTGAGCTTTCTGAAAATTATAGTTTGTCGGTAAAGTACCATAGTTACCATGATCAACATATATCCTCCAAAGGTAGAGAAACTGAACCATTTTAATCTGGCAATTACAGTGGAGGAAAAGGACATACTGGAATTGGAGAAATGGTATTGGAACCTCAAAGGCTCATCGCCAACGGGGAAGCTCGACCCAGACACCCTTGTGCCGCTCATATCACCTCCGCTACCTCCCATGCTTGCCAAAGGAGTCTTCAATGCTTTTGATGAAAACAGAGATAACCATATTGACTTCAAGGTTTGTTAGATCTAGGACTATTGCATATTGAATCCTCTTTTCCTCCTTATTTAAATGTTTCTTTAACTTCATGCCGGGAGACAGGATATCATATCATGCAAACATTTTGCTCCTGTTAACCCATTGCTGATGGGGCTGTTTTGGCTCTAAATGGTCAAAATGTCAGGGTATTTCAAATGTGTAAGCCTAATGCCTTGGGCTATTTGCCTGCCTGGCCGCAGCCAAGCACTATACGCCCTGATCACCAGGTGAGCTGGCCAGAAAGACAGCCGTGACAAAATATAATATCCCAGTGGCTAGTCCTGCCTCCACTTGATGTGATATCTTGTCACCTGGCGTTAATGGGTCAATTTTGTTTAATTCATTTACGGAAAAGGTTTTAGGCATATAATTCAAGCATTATTAAGAACGGAAGTTGTGTTTTGAAGTGCTTGCTAATAAATCTTAAGGCTAAATAATCATAATTTCTACACAGGAAATGGCATGTGGAATATCTGCTGCTTGCCGTGGACCCCAAACAGAGAGACAGAAGTTTTGTTTTAAGATATTCGATCGGGACCGCGATGGAAAACTCTCCAGGGAGGAACTAGTGGCCATGGTTCAGGCTCTTCTTCTCCTGAAGGATGAGGAGCAGGATGCTGACAATGGTAAAATGTGCTGTACTATAACAGGAGTTGTGAATTAGATTTTGTTTTTTTCAAACATGGATCAGATTAAACTGTAGTCATTGGAAGTGAAGCAATGGCACTTTTTTGTTTATTTATTATGTTCTTGAATGTTAGTCCAGCAAATGAACAAATCTAGATCCTTTGATATGTATATATATTTTTTCATGTAGCTGCAGTATGTTAGATTTTTTTTTTCTTTATAATGGATAAAATACAACTTACTACACTGAACGTTATGTGTTCTGTCAGACACAGATACTTGGTATAGTAGTTTCCTGATGGTGTAATTACTATTATGGTACACTTAGTATGGGTATATTATATGTACTACTCACTTGATTGCATTTAGAACTTGCCTGCTAAAAGCATATAAGCTTAGAACATTTGAAGACTATGTAGTGATAGAAAGAAGTAATAGTTGTTCAATTCTTTAGATTGTCCAAAATGTTTGCAGATGATTAGTGCTTTTTATGCATAATCATCAGCAAAGCATTGGAATGTCAAAGTGTCTGTTTTAACTGCAGATGATGTATGTTTAGGGGTTTCACCAGAGGCCGTCCAGAAACTTGTGAAGGAGCTGTTGGAGAACCACGATCCGACCAAGTCTAGCTTCGTCACCCAGGAGGAGTACCTCATGTGGACCCTGCACAACCCTCTCTCCACAGCCCTACTTGACATCATTTTCCAGGTATGTTGCATTTGGCATTTTGAGAGGGAATTTGTGGTAATTGAAAAATGGCAATATATCCATTTGTTTGCCTAAAATGTTTAAACCTATTGTTCTGTTTGCAAGGTGTGCCATATTGTCCTGGGGCTCAAGCCAAGCAGTCCTGGGGAAGAGGGAGAGATAGTTCTGGGTTGGCTACGCAGAGCGGAATGCAAGTCCCTTACCATTGGCCAGTTTTGGTACATCATCAACATGGAATGGTGGAATCTGTGGCTGGAATATGTAAATTACCAGGTATGTGGGTAAAAAGATTCCCTTTGACTTAGAGAAACCCCCTTTTTTCTTTAAGGTGTGAATGTTGGTAGAGCACTTATAGTTCATCCAGTATTAACCCGTTCCCGACGGGGCCAATCCGGCTTAAATAGACCAAAATTCCGGGACTCTTGAACGCATAAGCCTAACGCGTCGGGATTCTCGGCCGCACTAGCCGCGAGCCAGCGCCCCGGGCTAGACAAAGTAACGCGTCCCCGTCGTGTAGCCCAAAAACCACTAGACGTGTTATCTTGTCATCCGTCGTTAACGGGTTAAAAGCAGTATTCTAAGAAATAGATTCTTGAAAGAATAGATTTTCCTTGGAATTTGGTTGTTGTTGAGAGTAAAAATGCTACTTATAAATTTAGATGCCAGATTACAATTTGCATGAAAACATACGTTTAGTAAAATAATACTTCAGCATTTAATTCTAACTGAGTGTATTTTTGAGTCACCCCACAAGCATTATTTCATCTTAAAGAAGACAATTCATTTTCATTTTTTTGTCGATATCATAAGAACTGAAGTTTCTTCGATCATTATTATATACAATTTTTATTTCCTCTGCCCAGCATTCAGCTGGATCAGACAGCAGTTCCCTGAGTCCCTCCTCTCACAGCAGTTCCCCAGCCAACTCCCAGTGTGGCTCTCTTAAGCGGACCAAATTACAGAAGAAATCAGCCCACTCGGAGGGAACTGTGGCCTCTGATGCAAACAAGTGAGTGCCCACTTCTTTCTGTGCCTTTGTTACTCCCCCCCCCCCAAAAAAAAAAAGATATCAGTTAAATAAGCATGTCTTTACCAATAATAGGCCAACTAGTTACATATGTAAAGAATTTAGTATTAATTTTTGTATCAATTCTTTATCCATACATCCTCATTAAATAGGTTTCTTTGGGATCATAAAAGATGATTTAATTTACATTTAATTATTCTGAATCCCTGTGTGACGGTATTTATTTTTCTTGTATGCATTTTGATATCCCTCTGATTTCTCTCTAGAAACTGTCTCCGGAAAAGACCTCTTTTAACGTAGCTTTTGCAGTTATTTACATTTTTCTAAGTGCAAACTAAGTTGTGGATCACCATTCAGTAATCTCCATTCAGACGGATCATTTGAAAGCACTCCTCTATGCTTCGTAATACCATCTTCCCACTTCACTAAATAAGTTACTGCCTTCTCTGTTTTTTATCCCATTCTCAATATTTTCCAAAAGTTTCTTATAATAGGAGTTACAATTATGTATGTCTCTCTTCAGCTTAGAGTACTGCCATCCAGACTAATAACTGCTGAAGGAAAATTTTCACTGTTTGTACAAAGTAGAAGTGTAATTTCAGGAACTATTAAATGATACAGGTTTGAGCCTCTTCTGTTGCTCCTCCTTGTGATCAGAAAAAAAAAATTACTTTAGTTACTTCTTATTTGTTATAGTGCATGTACATATATGTCAGTTACTGCATGAATCCAATATCCTTTGTTTGTGGAGGAGTGAGCAATGGTATAATGCATTGTGGCCTCTTACTAATGATTATCCTGCTGCTGCTTGTGCCAGCATCATTATCAATAGCAAACTAACATTGCATTTTGGCCAGAAGTTTATGTATGGTTAAAGGGAAACACATATACTGGAGGCAGAAAAATGTAACAGATTAGTCTCTTGTTCAAACAAAGGTAGGAAATTTGGCATTCCACGTGGCACAGTCAAAAAGGGGCATTTTATTTACAGTATAATTTGGTGATTTGCTTAAATTAAACAGGTTTGCAACACACTCACATTCACTCCTACACCCACACTCACACTCACACTCACACTCACTCACACTCACACTCACACTCACTCACACTCACACTCACACCCACACTCACACTCACACTCACACTCACACCCACACTCACACTCACACTCACACTCACACTCACACTCACACTCACACCCACACTCACACCCACACTCACACTCACACTCATACTCACACCCACACTCACACTCACACTCACACTCACACTCACACTCACACTTACACTCACACTTACACTCACACCCATGCCCACACCCACACCCTCACCCTCACCCACACTCACACCCTCTACCTCACCCTCACCCTCATCCACACCCACACTCACACCCTCACCCTCACCCACACCCTCACTCTCACCCTCACCCTCACCCTCACCCTCACCCTCACCCACACCCACACCCTCACCCTCACCCACACCCTCCCACACCCTCACCCTCACCCTCACCCTCACCCTCACCCACACCCTCACCCTCACCCACACACTCACACTCACACTCACACTCACACCCACTCTCACGCTCACGCTCATACTCACGCTCATACTCACGCTCATACTCACACTCATACTCACGCTCACACTCACACTCACACTCACACATTCATACTCACACCCACACCCACACCTACATCGACACCCACATCCACACTCACACCCATACCCATACCCACACCCACCCCACACCCACACCC
>BOPN01007360.1:0-17500 GCA_017312705.2 Penaeus japonicus | reverse complement strand
TCCTCTCTCTCGCCTCTCTTAGGATTTCCACCCTTCTTTTTTTTCTCTACCCCATCTCATTCTTCGGTGCCTTCTTTCCCTTCTAGCTCCCCTCCCTCTTCCTCCTAGGTGCCTTCTTTCCCTCCTTCCTTCCTCCTTCCTACTCCCTCCTTCCTCCTTCCTCCTTCCTCCTTCCTCCTCCTTCCTCCTCCTTCCTCTCCCTTCCTCCTCCTTCCTCTTTCTCCTCTCCTCCTTCCTCTTTCTTCCTCCTCCCTCCTCCCTCCTTCCTCCTTCCTCCTTCCTCCCCCTCCTCCCTCCCTCCTTCCTCCCTCCTCCTCCCTCCTCTCCTCCTCCTCCCTCCTTCCTCCCTCCTCCCTCCCTCCTCCTCCCTCCTTCCTCCTCCCTCCTCCCTCCTCCCTCCCTCCCTCCTCCCTCCTCCCTCCCTCCTCCCTCCTCCCTCCTCCCTCCTCCCTCCTCCCTCCTCCCTCCTTCCTCCTCCCTCCTTCCTCCTCCTTCCCTCCCCCCTCCTCCCTCTTCCGTCCTCCGTCCTTCCCCTCCGTCCTTCCCCTCCGGTTCTGGTGGTTTATTAAGAATCTATGATAGATGTTATCGCTCTTTTTTTTTGTTCTGATTCCAATACGTATCACGTGGTTTTCTTTTTTTCATGCAGGGTATCATCGTAAGTTATTCGCTTGCCACCCCTCCTCTTCCTCCTCCTCCTCCCCACCCTCTGCCACTTCCCTCCTTCTGCCTCCTCCTCCTCTTCCTTTTTCCTCTCCTTCATTTATTTTTTATCTCCTGCTCACAGTTTCTCATCTTCTCTGGTTTTCCTCTCTTTGCCAGACTCAATTATTCATTAAATAAAAAGTAAAATACAAAAATGCATTGTTGGTATGCTGAAAATATTGCAGACACAAGAAGAAAAATAGAAATAGAAGGGAGACGAATTAGTGTAAATTTTTTCAGTGTTAGAATGCCAAAACTAAGTACTGATTAGTTTATTAGTAAAACCAAAAACTTAAAAGTTGAACCTTTTTACTGTTAAAAGACAAGAAAAAAGATCAAATGAAAGGAAAAAGTAAGAGTGTTAATTTTTGTAGTGGAAGAATACCAAACCAAATTATTGCTTAGATAAGAAGTAGGACCAAAAAAATGGAGTGTAGAAAAGTCAAGCTTATTTAGAAGGAAGATGAAGCCGTGTCATTTTTTGTAGCATCAGATTGCTAGACCTGATTCTTGATTAGATATATATTAAAGCCAAAGTGATTCTGTGATAGAATAACCAAAAAATACTTACTGGTAGATTAACCAAATCTACTTACTGGTAAAAGAAGAAAAGAATAGTTAAAAGGAAGACAAAGAAGTCTTTAACCCACCCGTTCCCCAAATAGCCGGCAGGAATGATCTTGCTAGAGGAGGAAGACATCACCCTTGAGGAGGTCGGTGTCGGGGATTTGTCGCAAGTGCTGATTGAGGTTCGCAACAAGGACCTGACTTGGCCTGAGGAAATGAGCCAGATAACATCAACAAAAGGGATGCGAACTCAGTCGAGACAAGGTAGGGGAATTATCTTCGGATATTTATTGAATGCTTTGATTTCTATTTGTTATGAGGATCTGCTATGGAAGGTAATAGAGTTCTTTTCTGATAGTTTTGGGAGATGGTATTGTGAAATGTTATTCATTCTTTATTTCCATCCCTATTCTCTCAGGCGGCAACGAGAAAGGAATCACTGGACTGAACAACCTTGGCAACACCTGTTTCCTGAATGCAGCCCTGCAGTGTTGCTCCAACACGTACCCTCTCACTACTTACTTCATCAAAAATATGCACCTGTATGAGCTCAACCCAGGGAACCCATGTGGCATGAAGGGGCACATGGCACGGCAATATGGGAGCCTCATGCAGGAAATCTGGGGAGGTGGAGTGAAGACTGTGGCACCACTTAAGCTTAGGGTTTGTTTACAATTGTTTGCTTATTTGTTTATATTTGTTATCTTGTTTTGCCAAGAATTACATGATTTGTCTTACTTTACATTTTTGTGTTTTTCTTTTCCAGTATTTTGAGTGGAAATTATAATTTTTTTAAGTGACTATCAAAATGATAACAACTATTCTTCTCTTGCAGTGGACAATAGGGAAATATAGTGGCAACTTCACAGGGTTCCAGCAGCACGATTCTCAGGAGCTGCTTGCCTTCTTACTGGATGGCTTGCACGAGGACCTCAACAGAGTCCATAACAAGCCATACATTGAGCTCAAGGATTCTGAGGGTCGTCCTGATACTCTTGTTGCTCAGGAGGTTAGTATACATGTACAGATAATTTGTTTTATATTGTTTTTGTTCTGATTTTGAAACACTTTGAGAACTTGAAGAATGAAGTGGATGTGTTACAACTGGGAGCAGGGAAGTCTTTGAGATTTAAATGGGTTTTGGCTGTGATTTGAAATGCTATCTTGAAAAGGAGTAAGAAAATTTATATATAATTTTCAGTGTTATTTTTATGAATACTATTGCAGTTTGTTTAACACATCCTCACACCAAAAGAAAGTTTTTAACTAATAAGATGTGGAGTGTGACTTTTGGTATACATTGTTCAACTGTAAAGGGTGAATTGTTGTTAATCCATATAGAGGCTAATGGTTAAAATTACATTCCTTTTCACATAATAGAAGTAGAAGTATCTAATTACAACAGAAGTTTCAATTGTTAAAGTTCATATTTATGAAGGAGGACATGTATCATGATATTCATGTCTTGATGCAAAAAGCAATTACATATTTATTCCATATAATATATGAAAATGCATGATAACCATTTGTCACCAAGCAATTTATGTGTTTTTTGGTTGTATTCTAGCCGCAAATGTGTTGATAATAACATGGTAGATATATTTTCCTGAATATCTGGTTAGCAACCATGTAAGTGAAGCATGTGTAAACTATATAATTTAGTGAACTTGGGTATGTTAGAAGAATACACAAATTAGCAAATGTGTAAGGTTTGGTGGTAATATTCGATAGGTATTTACAAAATATACTCTCTGTTTTCAGGCTTGGGAGAATCACATATTGCGGAACAAGTCTATAATTGTGGATCTCTTCCATGGCCAGTTAAAAAGTAAGGTCACATGTCGTGTGTGCAACAACGAAAGTGTACGCTTCGATCCCTTTACATATCTCACTCTACAACTACCTATGGAGAGCTACGTGTATTTGGAAGTGATAGGTAAGTCTTAAATTTAGGTCGATTTAGTTCCTTTTAATTCTGTGACATGTCGTTGGATTTTTTTTTTTTTTTTTTGCTTAAAACTGGTGTTATTTGATTTTAGATTTTTAAAATGAGTTCTTGGTATCCACAGTTATCAAACTTGATGGTAGTGTGCCTGTGAAGTATGGCCTCCGGCTCAACAGTGACAGTCGCTACTACGATGTCAAGCAGCAGCTCCACCTTCTGACCAGTATACCTCCACACCAGATGATGCTCAGTGAACTGGCAAATGCTCAGATCAAGGTATAGCCATTTGATGTGTGCTTCAGGAGCTCTATAAAGTAGTTTGATAGATTTAACTGAGTCAGTGGATGTATGATCCCTGTACCAAAAACAAAATTTTTGCCTCACTTGAGAACTCCAAAGGTTATTTTTCATTCTTGCTTACAGCTTTTTTTGCTACGTGCCATCATCGTCCAATAGTATGGTACATGAAACTTGCAAGCTTGATGTACTTGGTTTCTCCCACAGTCTATTCCTATGGATGAGGGTCGGGTGCGAGCAGTCTCAGGAAGTGCACTCTTTTGCTATGAATTGCCCTCCCCCACCTCCTCCCATGCCAGTGAAGTCAGGTCAGCCACGCGAAGTGCAAGAGACCGACACGTATTTACTCATATACAACGATCTACCCACCATAGCTCTCCTTGCTTGAGAGGCAAGTGTTATTCACCTTTGCAGTTTTGATATTCTGTAAGGTATTGCTGGGTTTCTGCTGGGTTTTGAATTATAGTGTTTTTTTTTACCCTTTTCTCATGTAAGGTGTGTTGTAGCTTTCATTTTAGAAGTCAAGAACTTTATTGAACATATATGTAACGTGCTTGGATGATGTAATGAAAATCTGCAAACATTCTGCATATGGGATGAAAACAAAAAATAAAATTCATTAAGCTATAGAAACACTTTGCACAGAAAAAGATATGTATACAAAAGTAAGAGAATGAATTTGATAAGTAGAATGGGATAGATAATGATATTAATAAGTTCTTTGTAACTGCAGAAGGCATCAGCAGTCCCTCCCACAGCAATGGCACCACTGAGAGTTACATCTCAAGTCCTAGTAGTCTGGAGATCAACAGCAGCAAGTTGAGTCTGCAATCTAGTCATCCTCTGCCTGAGCAGGTGGGTTGTCTTAGCTTGTAGTAGTAATAGGATTATTTATGTAAACTGGAAGCTGGATTTTCTTTTCTTTTTTCTCCTGTATTTTATTATATTTTATGTATTGGATAAGAAGAAAATAAAAATAAAAATCACTGCATAATCGTGTTCATTTTTGAACTCTTATATTACAGGAAACTGCAGCAAGCAATGCCATCCAGCGCAAGGACAGCAACAGTAGCTTATCGTCCAACTCGTCAGGGCCAGCCTCTTCCACATGCTCATCCATTCAGCATGACAACGACCTCTATAATACTCACAAAGGATTTATTACTGCCTTCCACAGAAAAATGGTATGTTGACAGATTTAAAAAAAAGTATTATTGAAGAACCAATAAGATAGTTGAGTCTTAGAGTTATTTAGGAAACCAGGTGAGGAGAATCACTGGCATTGTCGTTCTATGGAATAAGGTAATTTGAATAGGAATTTGAAGAAGAAGCAAGTTTCTTGTTGTCAGTTATGTTCTTGTTATTTTCATTTGTAAGAATAGGGAATATACTGTAATTCTCACAACTATGATATAGGGATCATTGAGAAGTTAAAAATAGAAATGGAATGGATAAGGGAAAAGGTCCTTTGATCAATTTGAAATTGAGTTTTAAGAATATTTCTGTGCTATAACCCAAAAATGATTACTAGAAATGTCTCTCGCCTTACAGATGCGACAAGAGGTCTACTTCCTATCTTCTCAAAAGACAAGGCCAAGCTTATTTGGACTACCTCTGGTTGTACCGTGCAGTGCTTCAACTACACACCAGGTCAGTTAAGATAGTTTTCCAGATATGATATTAGTATCTGCTTCGAGAATTAAGATGTACACGTGAGTAAGAAAGGAAAAAGAATTGTAAGAAAGTATAAAATGGCTCTTTATTATGAAAAGACTAATTTATAGCCAGTCTAACCTAAGCATCTTTTTACCAGGACCTCTACCAGGCAGTGTGGACTCAAGTATCGAGACTGGTGTCTCCTCTTCCGCCATCTGAGGCTGCAGGGCCTAACCATGCACATGACTGGTAAGCAGAGTTTCAATATAAAGTTTTTCACAAATTGTAAGGCAGTGTAACAGCATTCTACTTTATTACTACTGTAATGTATGCAAATGCTGAATGATTACTTTTACTTTCTTTACTGTCACGTGATCTCAATATTAATGCTAACATGTCTCTTTTTGTAATTGCAGTGATGATAGTTTGGGTTACGAATTCCCGTTTGTGCTACGGGTGGTGGAGCGCGAAGGTCTACAATGTGCGCTGTGTCCATGGTACAGATTTTGCCGTGGTTGCCAGCTACCCTGCGACGACAACACCTTCCCACAAAATGCGGCTTTCTTGGCGATTGATTGGGACCCCACAGCGCTTCACCTGCGATATCAGACTGTATTGGAGAAGGTAAGGGAGGCAGATTTGAAAGGGATAAGTCTTGCAGAAAATGTCATGTCAGCTGATGTTTTGGAAACTCCATACACTTACACTTCATTGATAACCTTATTGCCAACAGGTGGTCTTAGAGCATGCGAGTGTGGAAGAAATGCGCCGCAAACACGTGGAGCCAATTGCACTCTCGGACTGCCTGGAGGCGTTTTGTTCAGAGGAAACTCTAGAGTATTCCTGTGACAAGTGCAAGAAAGTCCAGCAGGCTGCCAAGAAATTGCAGATTTGGAGACTACCACCTATTTTAGTAAGAATCCAATTGCACTCTACTTCTCCAAAGTATTTTATTTTATTTTATTTTATGTTCTGGGTTTTGTATATGCATACTATGCAGTATACAGACCAGACCAGGAGTGTTTTAATCAATGATTATTGCATTCAATCCCTTGACAATCCTGCAAGTGATATTGAGATGACAAGAGGACTTTTAAGTTTAGAATATGGATTTATATGATCATATTAGGCTTTACATTCAAATTTATTTTTTTGTAAAAGTTATTTATAGATTCTGATGATTAAGAGTGTAGAGAAGAGAACAGTCTTAAAGGCAGATTCACTAGAGCATAATATCACCCAATGATTTATCAGATTTTAAATGTCATCCAGCTTTTAATGGATATTAGTTGGGTATCGAGAGCTCCATAACAAATTTATGCAAGTATTCACAAAATAGATATCATGTTATACAAAGTAAAGTACTTAAATGAAGCAAAAGTGTCAAGATTATATTTTGAAATTATAAACATATATTGATTATGGAACTCAATCACAAACTTACAACAATCAGTTGTTTAATTGGGTAGTAGGTTGTCAAAGGGAAAATCAATGAGTGTGGAAAATTGATTGTGTACTTGTATGATGCCATCTTTAGTACTCCCATCTGAGAGTGCAGTTTTCCTTTACCCCTAAAGGTCATGCTTTCAAATGATCTAACTCAGAAATGCACTAATCACTTTCATCTATTCTAATTTAATCTGTTTAAAAAGGAGTTGTAATTTTAGAATCTACAGAAAGCTTTACAGTGATCTTTTGGCTTCACCTATGCATGACTAAATTTATTATGGATGTCCTTTAGGGGTTAGTTATTTATCATCACCGGTTAATGATGGTGCCGATTTGGTTGTGCCTGGTCATCTTGTCATGGGCTAAGTCCAAGTCATCTCCCCCTGGCAGATTGTGCACCTGAAGAGATTCCAGTTTGTGGGCAATAAGTGGATCAAGAGCCAGAAGATCGTGGACTTCCCCCTGCGAGACTTCGACCCCACGGAGTACCTCGCCTCTGTGCCCAGACAGACTATCCACTTGCACCGGGCTGAACTGGAAGGGGTGGACCCTGCTGTGTATCTGGCCTCCCTGCAGGAGAGGGACAACATATTCTTGGAGATTGTGCCCGAAAACAAGGTGAGGGAACAGAGGGCATGGCTGGGCTTCTAGTTATTCTTGTTCCTGTTTTGTCTTTTCTTCTCCTTCATCTCCGTCTCCTTTGTTTCATTCATTCTCCTTCTTCTCCCTCCCTCTCCCTCTCTCTCCCCTCCTCCTTCTTCCTCTCCCTTCCCCCTCCTCCCCCTCTTACCCCTCTTCCCCTCCTTTTTTCCTTCTTCTACCTCGGCAATTTGTTTTTACATCTTTTTTCATTCATCATTATCATTGATTTTTTATTCCTCTTTCTCTCCTCTCATGTATTATAGATTCACATATACTTAACAAAGTCTCATTATCCTCGGGGAAATGTTATCTCTGAAGTAGGTGACTTATTTTGATTTTCTCTTTTCTGTAATCAACAGATAATTGAACACCTCAAAGGCAGCACCGATGACGAACAGACTCTCAAGAGCGGAAAGCCTTCTCTCAACGGCTCGATAAACGGCAGCATACCAAGCAGTTTGGCCAGGTAGGTTTTCCATCTGCTTATGCATCGAGATTCCTATTCTTATGTCTTAGTGGAGGCAGCATGTAGTAAAAGAAGGAAAATTATTTAAATTTTTGGGACTTTCTATGTATGTATGTATATACATTTGTGCACTTGTACGTGTACGTGTATGTATATGTATATGTATATGTATATGTATATGTATATGTATATGTATATGCATATGTATATGCATATGCATATGCATATGCATATGCATATGTATATGTATATGTATATGTATATGTATATGTATTATGTATATGTATGAATATATGTATATGTATATGTATATGTATATGTATATGTATATAGAAATACAAGTTTACCTCCCTGAAAGTGAATTGAACTCAGGCCCTCTGAGTGAGATTCCTGACTCTTAACCAATACTTCGCAATGATCCACTAAAAGGAGCTGGGATTCTCACTCAGAGGGTCCGAGTTCAATTCACTCTCAGCGAGGTAAAATTTGTATTTCTATACTAAAATGGATGGATGGATGGATGGATGGATGGATGGATGGATGGATGGATGGATGGATGGATGGATGGATGGATGGATGGATGGATGGATGGATGGATGGATGATAGATAATTAGATATAGATAATTAGATATAGATAATTAGATATAGATAATTAGATATAGATCATTAGAGATAGATAGATAGATAGATAGATAGAAAGATAGATATAGAGATATAGAGATATAGAGGTACAGAGATATAGATTATATTTACATACTTTTTTTCCCTTTTTTTCTCAATTATTGATATGTAAGATTTTATTTTTTTTAGATTTAAGAGAATGGAATAATTTTGCAGTTGCAACAAGAGTAAAGCTTTTCTGTTGATAGTGCTTATAATGAAAGTTCCTAACTGTCATTCATATATCTAAATATGTTACCTTCCTGTGTGTTGTTGTGATAACCATTCAAGCCTTCCTTGTACTACCAGCCCCTGCCCAGGCACCCCCTATGATGGTTCCCTGAAGAGTGGTGAAGGGAACAACAAGCGGCGAATAAGAAACGGGTCCGTCCTCTATGGGGAAACCCTCCAAGATTTCCACCAGCACCGCTTGGAGGAGGGGCATGACCCACTGGACCTCAAGTACGACCTCTATGCTATTGCGGTAAGGACTTGATCTGTTTTTTGTGTGTTTAGCTATCTTTTTTGGGAAAGAATAAAGTGTTTGATTCTCTAGACGAGACTCTTCTGTAAATGATGATTAGATAATTTGTTTGTTCCAGAGGACTTAGTTTTCATGTCAGTTATTTGATTATACAAAATTCATACGTGTCTCTTTCAGCTTTTTAAACCTTAAACCAATCCTGCCTATAGTTCTGGTCATGAAGGCTACAGTCTAGGGGAAAAGTACAGTGAAATAAGCTTAAAAATCCTCCTAACATAACCAGGTGTCACAAGTTGTGGCTGACTGAGACTTTGAAGTCCAAACTTACCGTAATGCCAACTGTGATCTGACGGTAATTCTGTCTAACCTCAAATTTTATCCCAACCAAAAGCTCATCCTGTTCTTGTACTTCCAACTTTCAGTGTTTCAATATTTCTACATCTACCTCTACCTTTATAAACATCACATCCTCTGCTTGTGCCTATCTGTCTCTATTAAACCACCTTGACCTACTGGCTTCTGTACAACCTACCCTACTAAATCACATTTCATACTTGCAGTGCCACACGGGTATAATGGAAGGTGGCCACTATGTATGCTATGCCAAGAATCCCCAGGGAAAGTGGATATGCTTCAATGACAGTAGTTGCAAGGTAATTTGTTTGTTTGTTATCTTGCCCCTGTATTAGATTTTACTGTGTTTGTGTATATTGAAATATATGAACTTTGAAAAGAGGTGTGATGGAAAGAAAGCCTTAGATTTTTTCCATGATAAACACTTAGACCCTTCCACTAGAAGCCTGTTTGGCATGCCTAATTATTTTTGTCTTTCGTTGCAGGAGGTAACAGAGTCGCAAATTGATCTCAATTCTGCGTACATGTTGTTTTACCAGAGAGCAGGGCTCAGCGTAGATAAATATTTACCCAGCGTTGAGGGTAAAGTACCTTATCCCAAAGAAATGGATGAAGAGAGTGAAGCAGAGTATAAAAAGCAGTGCGTAATGATGTAGGTTGATACTTGGGCTCAGAGCACTACTGTTTATAGTACCCTTGGCTCTACTGTTATCCGTGTGCAGTATGTATATATAAGGGAAAAGACTTTGTCCTTTATGTCATAGTTTGTTCATAGTGAACATTGGAAACTATCATTTTATATTTTTTTGTACTTTGTCTATACTTTGTACTCTATTAACTGTGAAAATTGGGAATATAATTAATTTAAGCTTTTTGTAACTTTTTCTACATTTACATAAGCTGTGGAGGAATGCCTTTTTAGAAGAACAAACGATGCAAAAACAAATATACACATCCATGAAGATCACTGTTTAGTTTGCACAAACATGCATGTACAGATATGCATAGACATTGTTACACACAGATACACATGCATACAAATAACAAGCACTTACACATACATGCATGCTTACTTACTCTTTTTTGCATACAATTATCCACATAAACAAATACATTATACATACATATGTAACCACACTTACCCGTATACCCTATCCACATCCACACACATTTCCTATCTACACCCACACACATACTCTACCCACACACACACGCACACACGCATACGCACATGCACACGCATACGCACACGTGTGCACAGACACAGACACACACGCACACGCACACAGACACACGCACAGGCATACATACTCCTACCTACCCAAGTGCAGATTTGAAAACTAGGGAATTAAAATTTCTAAAATACAGTTTTTGAAAATCTACCTTCTTAATCTCGTCATAACTAACCTTGTTGTGTTGTTCAATGGACACAGAGAACAAAGTATACTTGAATGTGGGTCTAACTCATTTTTTCCTGTTCATTTCTTGCATTACTCCCAATCATGTTATGTATAACCATGTAAGTACTAACTGCTAGGATGAATGGGTTTCTTTGTTGATCTGTGATTATCGCATATCCTCTTGTTATTACTTATGGTGTTAATGAGATATTTATCAGTACTCATTCTATATATAAATATTATTTAGAGACATTTGTAGTTGTGGTTGAATGACCATGAAAATATTATTTGCTCTTTCATAGAAAGTACTTTATTGTAATATAGTAGTGATAATGTAGTTTATTGTTTTATGATTCATTCTCTGGCTTCTGTTTGCAATAATGAAGGTGACATAGCAGAAGTAAAGTTTCCAAATTCACACACAAGCAATCATAACCCACATCCAAAGATGACGTACTCAGCACCCATTTTCAAGCATCAGACACACAGATGACACTGCCAACATTGCATAGTAGAGGAGGTAGTCCATATTGCAGCATCTCTTCTTTTTGTTATCATCTCTCAGAACCTGATTTAAAACTCTGTCGAATTCCTTTAGTTGTGATGTTCATCCTGAAAGCAAGCAGGTTACAGGTTCAAGTAAAGAAGCATCCGACTTGCTTGAATTTCCCATCAGTATTGTTGCTGAGCATCAAGGGTACGCTCTTTCTTTCCTCTCCCCTTGGCAGTGCTGTCCGACATTCACAGTAGTGCAATTCTGGACTTGCAGTTTGTGTGTGGTATGTTTAGACTGTCTGTATTTAAGAGTGACACCTGCAACTGTGTCAGTGTTTGGATTAGAGTTGCCTAAATATATGGAATTATATTTTGGTTTATTTTGTGCAGTCCTGGCAATTGGGTGTAGTATTGCTGCTCTACTTTTACTCTAGTAAGCAAATAGGGACTATGAACTGGTGTGTGTTTTTTTCAATGGCTTTGAACAACAGCTGTTGTGGAAAGAAATGCCATAGTGGAGAATGGTTGTCTAGCATTTAAGGGAAATAGTGTTTCTAAATGTAACATGGTCTTTATAATGAAAGAATATTGACATGTATTTAGATGATACAAGGCACACATCAGACATTGTGAAAAAGGCTGGTGTGTGTGGGAATATACATATTTCAAGGAAACTATGGATGACAGTAAATTATGTTATGGATGATCATTATTATTTTTTGTTGTTGCGATTATTATTATTATTATTATTATTATTATTATTATTATTATTATTATTATTATTATTATTATTATTATTATTATTATTATTATTATTATTATTATTATTATTATAATAATAATAATAATAATAATAATAATAATAATTATTATTATTATTATTATTATTATTATTATTATTATTATTATTATTATTATTATTATTATTATTATTTTTATTATTATTATTATTTTTATTATTATTATTATTATTATTATTATTATTATTATTATTATTATTATTATTATTATTGTTGTTATTATTATTATTGTTATTATTATTATTATTATTATTATTATTATTATTATTATTATTATTATTATTGTTATTATATATATTATAGTTATTACTATTATTATAATAATGATAATGATAGTGATAATAATGATAATGATTATAATAATAATAATGATAATAATAGTAATAATGATAATGATAATGATAATGATAATAACAATAGTAATAGTAATAGTAATAGTAATAGTAATAGTAATTATGATAATAATGATTGTCGTCATCATTACTATTATTTTTTTGGATTTACTTAACACTTGATATGCTCCCCTGTGCAAATATTGTTTGAAAATGAAAAGAGAGTATATTCAGTCCAGCAACCAATCTTCATTATAAGAAATAGCACTTTGGTTTTTATCATGAGCTTTATTCTAGGTTTTTCCTCTTTTGTTTCATTATTGTTATATGTCAGAGTTTCATTGTATATAAAAGATTACATGTTAACGTTATTACGAAATTAATGTCCGGAAAGAATAGTACTCGGCAAAATCATCTTAATTAATAGGTATATATATATATATTTATATATATATGCTTATATATATGCACACATTACACCCATTTTATGTGACTCATTGCTCATATTGTTAAGATATTTATGGTTTAAAGTCTGGATGTTGCTGACCTTAAGGATGAGCCTTTGATTTCACCGAGATAAAACTCCAAAATACATTTTGGATGGTAAGCTCTAAGACATTTACTACTATTTCATTAAAATCCAATCATTACATGTGAATGGTGAGTAATGATAGACATACGTGCATGACTGTCATGTTTTTTTATACATAAACATTAAGATGCTCTGTGGTGACTGTAATACTGTATATCAATTTAGTCTCAAGTGCAACTTCAGGAATATATTGAACATATTGTCTGTGATTAACCAACACTTTGTTGCAATGTTGGTTTCACAGATTTCAGAGAATGTGAATTAGCCAACTTCTTTCTTTCTTTCTTTTTTTTTTGTCTTTTTTTGTGTGATTAATGATCATGTTTATGTTTGTCTGTATTGATGTTGTCTTTGTCAAATTCTTTTACTTTTAATATCTCATTCCAAGTCACAAATGCAGTAGCAAATAACCACTCAACTTTTTCTTCTTATATTTGGGTGTTGTAGCATTTTATTGTAACAACAGTATATGATGTGAGGACATGTTTATTAAGCTTCTAATCTCAAAGTTGATTGAAAACCACACATGATAGTTCAGCATTTGTACAAGAAAGCAGATAAAGCTAAGACCACTTTAAGCCAGTTCCTATAATTAAAAGAGAGAGAGAGAAATAAAAAGCAGACAAGAAGGGATTAGATGTAAAAGGCAGAAAAAAAAATCAATGCTGTATCTTCAAAAGAGTTAAGAAAAGAAAGACAATGAAAAGGGATTGCCATAGGGAGGAATCAACAGCAACCATCTAATGTGTACTATTTTCAATGATAGGTTTATTGTTGACATAGCTGCTCTAGTCATAGAACTCTGCAGGAGTAGAAGATATATCCTTTTTTTCTGATCTGTGTAACTAGTAATTCTGCTGCTAGGAATGCACTTGTGATAGAGGAAACCCCACCTTAAAGAACATTACAGCACAGACTCCATTGTAACAGGTTTCATCTGCAGCACTCTAAGCTTTATCCATTGACACTCAAAGTGGTTTGTTACCTGTAAACCTTCATTTTTTCTTTGTCAAGGGATATAAATGTAAATATATAGCTTAACAGCGTGAAGACAATAGATCACCGTTGTGACTTTGAAAGAACTGTGGTTGGATTTGGTGTTTCTGCTTTTGACCAACTCCATATATGCAAAAATTCCCCTCCCCTCCATGCGGTATTACTCTTACATGGCTTTTTAATGAACAGATGTTTCAGTATATTTGAATTGGTAAATAGAAAAATGGAATATCCAGTGTCCTTGTCTGTTATGGCTTGAATTTTGATATAATGGTCACGAGAACCAGTTTGCAGGTAATCTTAAGTAATACTAATGACTGTAATTTTGCATGCATTCATGTTTGGATATATACAAATCGTATGACACTCTAAAAAACGAGACTGAACATCACTGTAATTATGTGTGCTTCATAACGAAGACTCATTTCTATTAGGTGAAAGATTACCCGAGTAAAACCTTAACTGTTGGTTTGAACTTGCAGAATTAAGAGTTTGCAGAGGTGATTTTTTTATTTACTTAATATATACAGTATATGTATTTATTTTTAATAAAATGATATGCTTATTGTAATGGAATGTTATGCAGGTTTGAAGTATCAGTCATTTTTTTTATTTTTATTGTCAAGATGTGTAATAATACCTTTAAATGTTGCTGTGTACAGTGACCATGTGCAATCCTTTTTATTTGTATACAGCTTCATTCCAGTCATCAGCTTTTTTATACATCACATGCGTGTCATGTGCTCGACCAACAGTGTCAAGTTGGTGGGTGTCATAAGTACTGTTCTTTTACCTTGGCTTTTAGACACTTGAGTTGCCATACCTCTTCCATATCTATAATTGTGAACTTCTATACATTTGCTCTGGGAATGCTTTTTTAAACTGTTTGTTAAGTAGTTTTGTCAGGATGAGATATATCCCAGAACTGCACTAGAATTCGTTTGAAGAGCCTACAAGTATCAAGTAAGCTGTATGTGGAACTGAACGTCAAGATTTTAACTCACATGCAATATCACTGAACCTTTCTTAACTGAGAGTGCAGAACGATGGCACTGGCTTCTCTTTAAAACTTGCAGCCACCCTGGTTAACACGAGACGATAACCGGATGGCCAATAGACACCAAAACTGCTGCCTCTCGCCCCTTTGGTGGGAGAGAAAGCAGTGCAGACATAACAGTAAAATGTATCTCAGCTAATATGAGCAGAGTGCCAAGTGGCCACAAGTTTTACATTTGACTTCAGGTTTTCAAGATGTCATCATTTGCGTGTGGGTGGAGTCAAGCATTTTGTCCAATATTTTTCACAAAGATTTTATTTTTATTTTTATTAAAGATTAAGAATAGAAGTACTTAAAAAAAAAAACTTTTCTTAACACTAAATTAAGGATTGATGGTCAGGAGATAATACAACCATGGATGTTCATTTTGTAATTTCCCTTTTAAACACTAATAATTTTTCTTTTTTCAGAAGTAAGAAGAGGCTAAGTTTAATGTTACAGAGAGGAAATGCAATCCTAAATAGCCAGCTGTACAAACTTTTTGTTAATCCCATGTGGAAGAGGTAGAGGACGATGTTTTGATATTCCTTTTTCATTATTTGTTGATCCGAGTTGTGCGTTTATTGCGGAAGTTAAAGAGGATCGCGAGGAGGTCTGGTTGGCCAAGGCCAGTGGGACACTTGTCATTTTCGTTTGTATTTGATGTGTGAAACTAGAAGTGGTTGGCATAGTGCCAGTTAACATGTTAATTTTATCGACAGTTTAGTTCTGATAGTAGGTTAAGGTATGAGCCAAATATAGCCATCGACTTCTTTATTTTTCACTGAAATGTATCTTTTCTTTTGGTTTGTATCCTAGGCATCAGGTTCATATAATAGAATTTTTAACTACACAGATTGTGTCAAAAAGATTTATTTCTTAATAATTTCTTTCATTTTTTTCAATACTGAATGGAATCATTGAATGCAGAAATCCGAGCGCTGTCTCTTCACATGTTGGAGGGCAGCCTCAGTGCATTACTAAGGTTATTTTTGAGAGGTGTCGAGGAACACCAGTCTAGCGTTGTTGTGGTTGCCATGACAATGCTGGAAGCAGGACCAACATCCAGTACTGTTCCTCGCACTTAGATGCTTCATTGTGATAATGGTAATTGTTAAGGTAGTATTTCATCATATTGTAATGCCATATTTCATTCATATTGTACATTTATCATTACATTGATTATTATAGTATATCACATGATTTTGGAAAGAGCAGATATTTGGAACATATATCTATATATATTATTATACTGTATATTGTGTCTATGAGTTCTGTTATCATATTGTGAAGTTTTTTGTAATTTACAACTGAAGGCCTCTTGCTGATATACTGTATTTACTGTTAACTGTTATGTACAAAATATAATGGCCATGCATCCAGCTTTTTTGTTTTTTGCTCCTTCGTTGGGTGAAGTTGGAGACAGGGAGGCTGGGGACAGGGAGGCGAGTGGGAATTGGACAAATGTAAACAAATTATCATGAGATTGTAGTATAAAAGGCATGCGTGTGATACTATGCAGGCACCTAGTACCATTGTGTGACGAAGTTTATAAAGAGTGTAAGCACTGATCCAGAGCTCGGATTTAAGAAAAAATATGTATATAGTATTTTGATTAATGGCAGCAAATGTTGAACTTGTACTAGTAGACTGCACTAGCATTGCAGATGATACTGTTATAGTAAATCATGGGTAGATACTTCTGTTGAACCCTTTTTTATGTGAATTTACATTTGCTTAAAAGATTTTAGGTACTGCTGAGAAAGATGGACGAGATAAAGTTAATTTTTGTGTGAAATTACTGTAATGAAAGAAGAAACCAAGGCTTAAAGTGAATTGGGAGAAAAGAAGGTCAAGATGTCATCGTATTTCATGAGAAAGGATGTGATAATCCCCAGCTGCAAATATAAATCTAGACTCAGACAGGCACACACACAGACGCAGACGGAGACAGACAGACACACACACTCACAGTCTCACACACTCACACTCTCACACACTCACACACACACACTCTCACACACACACTCTCACACACACACACTCACACACACACACACACACACACACACACACACACACACACACACACACACTCACTCACTCACTCACTCACTCACTCACTCACTCACACTCACACTCACACTCACACTCACACTGAAAAACAGTAATGGCTCACCTTATCTATAACTTCGAATCCCCTCCGGCCTCTGACCTTTGACCCCTCTTTGTTGAGTGTTTTTTTCTCTTCCCTCTCCTCCCACTCCTCCATTCATCTATCTTTTTGCCGTTTCTCTCTCTTCATTTCTATCTCCATCCCTTAAGTGCCATATTCTGTAAACAAAGAAAGTTATGCCTTTGTTTATATAGTGTTTACAATGGTGTCCATGAATTGCATTTGTTCACATTGCTGTTCATTTCGTATATATTGAGAACTTTGATATCGCGTGAGAAATTATTAGAAGAATAAACCTCAAGAAATTAACTTTTCATTGAGTGTAGAGACAGTGAGCTTTGTGACGTCACCGTAGATGGGACAACGTGCTTTAAGTTTGTTCTCTCTCTCTCTCTCTCTCTCTCTCTCTCTCTCTCTCTCTCTCTCTCTCTCCCCCTCTCTCTCCCC
>BOPN01007359.1:17500-19616 GCA_017312705.2 Penaeus japonicus | reverse complement strand
TCGGCGCCAGTTTGCCCCCGTGGCTTACCTGGTCATTTTCAGAATCGGGATCATGTGTGCTAGAAAGTTAAAGTCGTATTCTTTGATAATGCCATCGTAGTTCTCTTGATCTTGGCGAATGGCCTTATTGCAATTCGGTGAGTGCAGCTCGCCTGCTAGGGCTTCACATTCTTTCCTGGTGAGATGGGGGTATGAGGGAGAGGCAGAGAAGGAGAAGAAAATGATTGAACGCAGGGCTAGGCTAACTAGCGCGATAAGCGATATGGTTTGTCTATGGGTTGCCTTTGAGGTCAGGTACTGCCCAATGCCCAGTCGACATTCCCAGGATCAATACAGAAGTCTTTCGCCAACCACTCTCGCCACAATTCCAATGCTTTGCGCATTCTATAATTTTATAGGATGATGTTTCATTTACACAACGCAAGAATGTTGTAGGCATATATTAATGTCACTCAGACCTTAAGTTGACCAGTAATAAGGCCCAAGTTAAGGAACCTAGCCTGTGAAAATAACTTCGACCATATAAATGTAAATGAAATGCAATGGGAACAACCTAAGATTTTTGCGTCTAACGTATCTCTCCCAAGCACATATTTAGTATTTTGGCGGTGAACGTTTCGTAAATCCTGTTTGAGTGTAAATCCTTCTATAGCTATAGTTTTTGCTCAATCATTCAAGAGTGAACGTTTTCATAATCACTTTTCTATTTATCTATCTGTTTTACTTTATTCAATCTTCCAGCGGCGAACGTTACGTAAATCTTACTTTGCTTTTTCATACATGCATATATTTTTTACCCAGTATTTCGTCAGCGAACATTTTCATATGTATTTTTTAAATTTACATATTTACTTATTTCATTCTGCATTTCAACAGCGGACGGAGAAGGCGGGAGTAAAGTTTGTCTCCTATAAAGTTCACATAAAGTTCATCTCTTACATTTTTTCACTCTGACGCCTGACCTTAAGCCACTACTTCATTATACCACATTCGTTATATTGTATATCCTCATTATTTTATCATATTCATTTATTTCCATTTCGTGCGGTGCTCGTTATCTTGTGCTATATTTGTTTATCAAATTGTGTCTGCGTCTTTTAATATATTATGCAAAGAATGATGTTGAGATGTTATCATACTAGGAATCATGCTGCCATAAGATTATGTTGTATCATTAAAAGTTATGTCAATATTCGATCAGTTGTGTCATGGCAGATGTTACGTTACCATACACTGAATGATGTCATCCAAGAATATTTTTTCACTCTACAAAGGATTTATGTTACCATTCAATGAATTGTGTTATTATGCTGAAAGTAATATCCTTTTTTGTTATAATCATGATGGTTCTATCAAACTAAGAAGTTGTTACGGGGCTTACTAGAAATGCTGCTATACTGCCAGAAATACCAGAAATAATAGTATGTCAATGTAAGTTTATTGCCAAAGGTTTTTTTTTTTTTTTTTTTTTTTTTTTTTTTTTTTTTTTTTTTTTTTTTTTTTTTTTTTTTTTTTTTTTTTTTAGTTTTGCTCTGAATACGTGTTCCACAGAATTATTTCATCCAAGCTTTACGCGGTAGGTCTGTGAATTCCCTTCTTGCACTGAAAGAATTTGCTAGGTATATTTTACACTTTTGGTTTATTGCCATTTTTTTCTCCTTGGTAACTGGTCATCAAAACACCATCAAATGATTCAATATTGTGAAGCATTATCATTAGCTTGTAAGAAACTTGTTGGAAATCATAAATACAAGTAGATGCCGAGAATAATCATATTCCGTTCTGTTTTCACAGCATGCTTGAAATTATGAATGTAATCATAAGAAAAACTAAATACATGTTTCATATCATGATTCTAGTTATAGACAAGAAAATGATCATTCAATTTCTTACGAAAAATGCTGAAAAAAATGCCAGTCCAGCAATTGTGTGTATATAGTATATATAAATATATATGTATGTGTGTGTATATATATATATATATATATATATATATATATATATATATATATATATATATATATATATATGATTAGAGCAAGAAATATTATTGATCCATCGCTTATTTGAAATCTTAAGTATATTCATGCAATTGAAAGTAAGTGCTAATATCTCA
>BOPN01007359.1:7500-10000 GCA_017312705.2 Penaeus japonicus | reverse complement strand
ATTAGGCGTAAGCAATCCAAAAAAATGATGTGTGTGTATATATATATATACATATATATATATATATATATATATATATATATATATATATATATATACGTATATATATATATAGATAGATAGATAGATATGTATATAGTTCATGTGTATATTATTAAACTAAGTACACAGCATCCGTTTACTTTCACAGACGGGATCATGTAACTTCTACCTCCTTTCCGAGAAGATGTTTGATTCGACCAGCCTTAGCATTGGCTTCCCAAAAGGATCTCCACTTAAAAACAAAGTTGACTCTATGTGAGTATTTTGAGAGGTGAAGTTTAATACAAACACCAAACACTTTATTATACAATAATGAAATTAAATTGAGAGCTTAATGGAACTGAGTATAATTATGAAACAATGGACCAATATCTATGATTATGGTAATAATGATGAATCTAATGATAAGAATGGCAGCATTTTTAACCGTATCTAATAGAAGAATGTGATAGCCGAACAATAACGAATGTAAAAACGTTGAAAGAAGGCAATAATAAACATCAGAAGTATACCAGCAGGTAAAATCAAAACAATACGATGACTTAAAGACTAGTTTTCCTCCATCCAGAGTGAAAAAAAATCAATAAACACTAACGACATAATAGTGACAGTATTATGAACTGCCTGAAAGCCAAAGACCGTTCATAACGTAGAAGTTAATTCATGTACAATGTTCATGTCCCATTTCATTTATCCACCATGAACTGTTTACAATCTATAATCCATACTGTTCTCCTGTATAATATTGTTAAGAACCGAGAACGTGTGCATACACGAACGTAAGGATACTGCTCGTGGTTCAACGATACAAGGTGTGTCCGACTGTGTATATTATATCCGTTTAAGTAATTTATTCCTGATATGATAGGTTCTCCCTATTTATTCATTCCTTAAGACTGATGTTTTTTCATTGATAAGACAACATATGTATTTCCTTTACCATGGTATTCTTCAGGTAAGCTAAACTTTTTGCTTGTATTTAACCATTGTATTAACTGGTACGGAGCGAGGTCGTTACATGTCGTTTCAGTTCCGCGGCTATGGCTGTTTCCAATTTTGACATTAGTTATTTGTATAAAGAGCATTCTGTGGGATATTTGAAACAACTAGAAGTTGTTCTTGTTATCTTATGTTTTGTTTTTATGTAATTTCTGATAGGTTCATGCTGAACCTCAGGGTAGGATTTATTGTAAATACAATAATGAAGGGAAAACAGTCAGATACATTGAATAAGCTAGAATATAGACATAATTGCTAGAGTAAAACAGACGAAATAAGGCTGGCATGCTTATATGAGATTTGTATTTGTGTGTGTCACAAGCCATGGCTGAACATGCAGTTTTCTAAGACCAGCCAGTTTAGAGTTTAACTGCCTCAGGAACTGAGGAGAATATAATTTTTACCTGTTTGTGTGTATGTATATATATATACACATATACATATACATATATATATACATATATATACATATATATACATACATATACATACATACATACATGTGTGTGTGTACATTTCTATACATAGATATATACTTATCTCTATATTCACTTATTGACTGATATATGAGTGTATTTCCTTCCCCCAGAATTCATAGACTGGAAGATGACCGGGATCCTCGACTACCAGGCCAAGGAAAGGCTTGTCGACTCTCTGCCTCAAGCCCATCCAGAACGGCCTTTCAGCCAACAACCTGCAGACACTGAAACTGAAGGATTTCTATGGGGTGTTCAGCGTTTATTTTGCAGGTCTTTTGCTGTTGAGGTTATGTTTTATGGTTGTTTTTCGCCATTATGGTTTAGGGCACTTCATTTGTTTCACTTTTAGGTATTTCTTCTCTTTTATCTTTCATTCTCTTTTCTAGTTGTTTATACTAAAACTCTGTTTTGTTTTCTAGTTCTTCCTCTTTTGGACCTTCATTCTTTCTCTATTTTTGGATTCTTTCTCTGCATTTGTTTTGGTCCCTGTTCTCTGTCTATCTTTCTTTGCCGTTTCCAAACCTTCCCTCCCCCTCTTCCTATTTCTCTGCGTCTCACTACTCCTGCTTTTATTATCACCCATGGCTAACGCTTACAAAAGAAATCCATTAAAGTAAAACATAAAATCCTAAAAAGAATGATCTTCACCGTATTTCAAAAACAGTTTCCCATTCTGACGCATATTCCTTCCAACCAGGTTTGACTCTGTCACTGCTTGCCTTCCTGATGAGATGTTGGCCAAAAGGAATAAAAAGCTTCTCCTGAACTCAGTGATCGATCCTCTGCCACCCCCTGACTCATGCTCACTGCATAAGGGTGACGACTTCTGAACCTCAATTTTTTTGTAATTGCATTTGTTTTATTTATATATTTACATAAATGTGTATGTATATATATAAGTGTGTGCGTGTGTGTGTGTATATATATATATATACATACATATATGTATATATATGTTTGTGTGTGTGTATATATATATG
>BOPN01007358.1:56358-57830 GCA_017312705.2 Penaeus japonicus | reverse complement strand
CTCTCTCTCTCTCTCTCTCTCTCTCTCTCTCTCTCTCTCTCTCTCTCTCTCTCTCTCTCTCTCTCTCTCTTTCTCTCTCTCTCTCTCTCTCTCTTTCTCTCTCTCTCTCTCTCTCTCTCTCTCTCTCTTCCCTTTTTACTTTAAGTTCTAGGTCGCACTACTCTAATGTATCCTGATGTTGGAGGTACAGGCCTATTAACGCAACACCCATACAGAGTTAATCCCACAAAATGTAGTAAGTTGAGAGAAGAGGTTCGTTATATGTTAGAAAATGGAATTTTTGAGCTAAGTGAGTGCCGTGGATGGAGGAATTAGATTTTGCACAAACGTAAGGAAGGTGAATACCTAGGAATGATTCTTTTCCTATCCTTTGTATTGATGATTGTCTTGACCAGGTGGGCAAGGCAAATTATATAACCAAGATAGATATGTTAAAGGGGTATTGGCAGACTCCCTTGACTAAAAGAGCGAAAGAAATTTCTTCATTTACGACACCAAATGGACTCTAGTGTGTAATGCTGTTTGGTTTAAAAACAGATCCTGCGACCTTCCAGCGTGTAATCAATGGTGTAAATTCTGTACTAGATGGATGTAAAGCTTGCCTGGATGATATAGTGATCATACCAAAGCGTCTGAATAAGTCAAACTAACCCTATCACGTCCGCCCATTTTCTCGACATTTGACCAATTCCTTCCCATCATTTTACAAACTGCTGCATCTAGGCTGTGTGGTCTTAGTTATGCATTGCTTCAAGACCACGGTGGTGGTAGACCCAAACTCATGCATGTGGCTCCCGTTTCTTGACTGATGCGGAGACGTTAGAGTTACAAGGTGTAGTCTGGGCCATGTCCAAATCCAAGTTTTATCTTACAGGCCTCCAGTATTTCAGTTTGGTGACAGACCACATTTTAAACCACTATTCACTGGACACCATTGAAAATCTCTGTCTGCAATGACTGAAGATGAAGATTTCCTCATATATTGTCACAGCTACATGGCGTGCAGGTAAGACGCTTTGCATCCCTGATGCCCTGTCCCGCTCACCTGTCGATTGCCCCACGTCAGATGATGAAGCCATTTGCAATGAAACCTGCATTTCCGTTAGTCGTGTGACGCTATGTACAGTTAAATCTATTGCAGTACCCTGTGTCAATGAACAAGAGGATCTACACTTAGAGGATTTACGCAAAGCAGCTTCTGAGGATACCACATACACGGAGCTACTCTATTATGTTAGATCAGGATTCCCTAACGACCGCTATATAGGCCATTTCTTTCAGTGTCTGCAGATTTCTTTTCTGTAGCTGGAAAACAATTTTTAGTGTACGTTGACCGCTTCTCTAACTGGCCAGTGATAATTCATTGCGACCTAGATTTACCAGAACGTGTGCGTACCGACGGCGGACCTCAGTTCACCAGCCACGAATTTGCAGCTTTCCTCGAGCGATGGGGAGTGCGCCACATCATGTCG
>BOPN01007358.1:38858-41358 GCA_017312705.2 Penaeus japonicus | reverse complement strand
CCTATGAGTTTTTTGTTTTTTTAGTGCTATAAATTTTTCTTTTGTGCCATAATGTTTTGATCCATTACATCGGAAAGCAGTGACCTTAGCTAGGGTTACACTTTATTTCCAGTGCACTCTTTGCTGCCAACTCAACAATTTCGCTTCATTACTTGGTTTATATGCAACGAAACAGCCGTCAGGTTAGTAGAGTGGTAACGCGCCGGCCTCACATCCCCGTGGTCGGCAGATAGAGTCCCGTCCAAGCTCGTGAGTTTTCCTTGTCGCTTGGCGGGCACTTCTGTGGTTCCTTTATTGTGTTTGTTAAACTGGTTATGTTTGGTAATGCTTGAAGAGCTATTGCTGTGATTAATTTCAATATCTCATTCAGTAAGGTTTCTCGTTTTTAGTTCTGCGTATATTGCTGTTCCATAAAGAGCAATATCATACTCAATGAGGGGTTTTGAATGTTATGAAAGTTAAATGAGGTTCCTCTGTGAAGTCAATTATTTTCTTATCTTGTTCAGGTTTTTCAATACTATGCTTCCGTATGATTCATATAATTTAATATCGGGTATTCTAATTCTAAAATGAATAAATCCTAAAATGAATAACTGCGCATTCTAATTATGTTATCTATTTCATTTCATATTTGGGAATTTTTTATTCATTTATATTTTTTGTGTCTAGATTATTTTTATTGGTTTCTATTTCAAATGTTCTCCTGTGATTCCTATTTTAAGTATTGTTTTATTAGGACTTCATGATTCTTCACATCAAAGACATTTTTCACAGGTCGATACAGGCTACCAGCACATTTTTCGTAAATTCGTCTGTTATATATATATATATATATATATATATATATATATATATATATATATATATATATATATATATTCGTCCATAGTGTTTGGCTGTACGTTTGACCTGTATTTTCTTCTGTTGATTATGAGGGTATTTTTTCTTGTACGCGTTTCGAGTTATTTATTTGCTCTTATTGTTGAACCTTCTGTTGTCAAACAAAGCCAAAATGTATGTTTCCGAAGCGCTTTGATATAATTGACACGTCATTATAAATCATCTAATGAGATAACAAAATTATATGATAAGGTATTCAAATACAGAAAATTATTTGCTGGATGCAAACGTTTAAATACCACATGTTGAGCACGTGTCATAACCCAAATGGAGCAAAGTATAGATCAAACTGCCGAGAAAAAATCTTATCTTATTTATGCTTGTTGGTTCCTGTAATTGCGATTAAATATGATGAAACGCTCAAGTTCTTCATTTTTCTAAGTCGCTTTACATTACTTACAAAATGAATTAAAGTTTTGAAAAAAAATCCTTTTGGTTCAAAGGCTAACCGTTAGCTGCGGCTTCTTATCCCTTGTTGGAGTTTTAGCGCCACCGCAAAACATGTGCAATATGAAATGTGCAATACTTGATGCTCAGTAAATTATTTGTTCGTCGTCCTGAACGATTATCTGGAGTTTCATAATATTTCGTGCATACTCGTCCAGAGTCAATAACGTGTTCAATTTGTCTTGTCGCATCAATATTGTTAATAGTTTAAACATTGATAAATGATCATATGATAACTTCAGAAAATTCATAAAGTGTGAAAAGTATGCACTGGTGTAAAGTTGGGGAATGAAAATTAATATCTTTGGCATGTTTACTTTTTTGGCCAATAGCCCATGCATTAAGACCATTAAAACCAATATACTATTAGGAATATGAAACATTGTCATGCGTTTTTATCATTATTCCCACTCCCTTTATTATCTTTATCATCGTTGTCATAATCGTCTTGATCATCACCTTCACTGTCTTTGCTCTTGTTAGTGTTTACTGGTCCTTGTTTTGTCTTACGTTATTAAGATTGTTATTATTATTATATTCATTATCACCGTCGTTCTCATTATTTAAATTTCTCCATTTTACTATCATTTCTCGTACTATTATCATTACTATCAGTAGTAGTAGTAACAGTGGAAGTTAATGTATAGTTGTTATTATGAACATCACCATCACCAGCATTGTTAGTTCTATTACTGATATTATTATCTTTATCAATATTACAATTATTATAGATATCAGTATCATTATTTGCCAATAACTCCATTATTAGTATTGCTAAAAGGGACATTATTATTGCTATTTTATTTTTATAGAATATTATCATTATTCTCTTTGCCATTATCAAAACTAATATGATTGTTCATGGTATCATTTTATATCATCTCTCTCTCCCTCTCTCGCTCGTTCTTTCCATATCTCTTCCACCGTCCCTGTGTCACATGACCAAGAGAAAAGTCAGCAAATTATACAAAGTCAGTCAACAATGAGGCATTATTTTCCGTGTCTATAATTACTCCACTGAGACACAAGCTCCCGCAATTAGCGAGTCGTCGAATTGTTTCAGCGGAAGCGACTCTTATTTGATAATCTGTTTATCGCCGAAGTGACACTCATGATGGAATGCTATTTATGTTGTTTATAATATATATATATA
>BOPN01007358.1:27500-32377 GCA_017312705.2 Penaeus japonicus | reverse complement strand
TATATATATCCATACACATACACATATATATACACACACACACACACACATACACACACACATATATATATATATATATATATATATATATATATATATATATATACATATATATATATATATATATATATATATATATATATATATATGTATATGCGTGTCTGAGTGTGTGTGGGTGTGTGTGGGTGGATGTGGTTGGGTGTCGGTGCTCATCATAATTCTTAGAGCAATGTGCACACTAGAGGAAATTTAGGAAATCGGAACACAATTTTTTCCTTGTGTCGTAGTAAAAGAAATAAAGATACTGTGAAATAAGTGGAGATTCCTATTCCTGGCTCCGGAACCAGAATTTATAAGGCGAGAGAAATTGAAGTGTATCTTTTTCTCTTTATCTTTCATGTCCTATTTACTATTTTATTTTCTATGTTTGATATTGTTTTGCTTTTCCTAATATTATTTTTATATAGATTTTCCCTAATTTATTTAGTCTATTTTATTCTTCCTTAAATACATTATTACATATTTCTAAAGAGGTCTCCTTTTCCATTTACTTCAACCCTCATCATTCTTCTGTCTTCTTCGGGGTGGGCAACGCCCGGGGCTGGGGACCAGGGCCAGTATTCACAAACATTCTCGGAGTCGTTAGGAGCTCCTAACTACTTGGGACATCTTAATATCACTCCCAACTTGTAGGATTTTTTCTCAGAGCAATCTGTTCCACCAAAAATTGTCTTAGCAGACAAAAAAGTAAAGAGCGCTGGCGAGGTGTCCTACAGGTAGTCAGGAGTTCCTAAATACCTATGATATCCGCCAAACAAACCATTCGCGTTCGCTAGTTCGAGCGTTTTTGTGCTCGAAACAGGTATTTGAGGATTATGTTGATGTTGAACTTGTAAAGAATTCTTTATGTGAGCGATTGTTCTGAAAACAACAGAAAGATATCACAATATTAAATCATATTAATAATCATAATCTATACAAAATAATTCTTTGATTGAATTAATATCATTATAGTAGTATGTATGTCGGTTGCGTGTCATGATAGAAATAGAATTACAAATTCACATGTTCAACATTTTACTCTCCAATTATATTGCTTTACTATTTAGTGTGTCCTGTTCTGTTACATAAAATGAACTTGCATGACATTTATTTAGAATTTATCCAGAATTGTTTGATCGAAATTTGGATTACTCTTGTATTTATCTGATTAATTCATTTCAAAGCATCCTCATCCCTTTGTTGAGCGAAAAACACTATCTCAAAGTATTTTTTATTCTTCATTTCTTTATTCAACATAAACAAAAGCCGATTACTGCCAGATATGCAGCTTCATGATATGTCTTTTTTCGCATTCGTTGTCACCAAATTCTCTTTATTTGTTATATAATGAATTAAATGACTTGAATGAAGACGATGATAGCATAAGGAAAGAACATTTGTTCCTCTATATGCAATTCTAACCAATTGTTTGGCTAATCCCTACCATTAGGAGTAATAATTTTCTGTGACAGCATATTTTCTAGCTATTTTCTTTCGCTTTCTTTAGTCCTAAGCGTTTATTTCACACCTGAGAGAAGTTGGGAAATCTTTAGATAAACTTTATAAATATCGGCCCAGGAGGGCCTCCAAACGTACGGGTACGAGTCCCGGGCCGGCATTCACGAAAGATCTTTTTTCGCCAATGATTCACCTGAAATTTAAGACAGGTTTATAGGTGTTCCCGGCACGCATGGACTGTGCTCTAGAAATATGAAAAAATAAGACTCGTGGTGGATAATAATTACCAAGACTGAATATTAACAGAATAATATCATGAGAAGGTTTTCCCTTGGTTGCTGAATGTTAAATGAGCCGTTTCCACCTTTATATTCATTATTATTATTTTTTAACTGCAATATTCATTTTGAAAAATAATAATACGCTGTACACCTTGTTTGTTTGTTTGATTTATTGGCTGTCAACCAGCGCCACATGCCAAGGTTATTAAGTCAATGGTTCAGTTTTATCTCATGAAATTAGAATGCATAAAGTTTTGTTTCCTTTAGAAAAAAATATTATTTTGTGGACGATTCTTTCATTGTTTGAAATTAGATTTAAGTTACATTCTATGTTTTTTATTTGCATATAGTTTTTAATACTTTACCTTTGATAGTTATAATTTCTGCATGGTAGTAGGACCTGGGCTACTATAATAGTTAGGTTGCTGTGCAGTGCCGTGGAGTGAGGTGTGTCATTCGTGTGGCATTGACCCTAATTCGGGCCAATACCACCTCTTCCCTTCTATATTTTCCTGTGGGCTGTGTCCCACGTTTCTATTTCAGTTTAGTGTTTACTGATTGGGAGGTTGAAACTACAGGAGATTATTATTATTTTTTTTAATAAGAAAACAAAACACCTGAAATCCGTGCGAACTATTCTAGGCTCCATATCACCAGTCGACCCGGCTAATTTGTCATCCTGTTCAATGCCATGGATACCCGAGTGTCCGGGTACCCATATCAGCTTGATTGATTTATTGACACTATGTTGCTTAAGATTCGTTTTTGGTGGTTTCCAAAGCTTTAATAGTTTTAAGTGAACTTAGTGAGTCTGAGAATATGACTATTCTATTGTGGGTCGTCGATAGGGCAATATCTAAAGCTTTATCAGTGGCAAAAAGTGCGGCATGAAAGATCGATGTATGATTCAGCAGTCTGAATCTCAACTGGCATTCAGTCGACCATACACCTGCACCCACACACTCGTCTGTCATGGAGCCGTAGATATAAAGATGAAAAAAGGGAAAATGTTAAATAAGCATCTCTCTGAACCGCTGGCGTGCCTCCGCCTCCGGCACCGTGGCTTTGGCTGATGTAGCCAGTCTACCACGATGGAAAAGGTGGGTATCTCCCACTTTATTTGTGAGGTCACCGAGCCTATTGTACAGTGGCCTTTCGCCTGGGTGCCGCGGGCTCAATAGCCGGCACAAACCATTCCCATTTGGGTGATGGGGCTGCCTGGCTATCTTGGTGGCATGAGTCAGTGCAAGCTGGCCGCGTCTGAGACGGAGGGGAGGTACTCCCGACTCTACCTCTAGGCGCTCGATGCAAGTGCATTTCAGGACTCCAAGAAAAACGGCAACGAGTTAAGCTCGTTACCGAGCCATACATGATTGACCTATAATTTACTTTAGATCTAATCAGGGACTTTCTATCAGCTAATCATTTGTGTCCAGAAATGCACTTTGATAAATTCAGTGCTTTTTGACATTCATTCTTTAATTGACCAAAGTGGTGTTTTCAATTTAGTCTGCTATCAAAGAGCGGACCAAGAAATTTAGCAGAATCTTGAGTAGGTATTAGGTGATTATCTAGAGTTACCCTGATGTTGCGCTTCCTCCTATGAGTAATAACCACACCAATACTCTTTCTTATAGAAAATTTAAAATCCCAGTGGAGGCCCCAGTTATGAATCATATCTAGTGCCAATTAGATCTGATTTGCCGAGAATTCTGCATTACTGCAGGAATACCATAATGCACAATCATCGCCATACAGTGAGTATTTAAGATTCCGAGATGGTAAAATACCATTTAATACACATAAAAATAATGCTGGTGACAAGACACTTCCTTGTAGGGTTTGCCTGGACAAAAATGTCCGAAAAAGTGACATTTTCAGAAAACAATTTGACAGAAAAAGTTCTGTCAGATATGAAATTTTGGATAAAACAAGTTTCCACGTAATCCAAAAGCATAAAGTTTTCTGAGTAGTCCATATCGCCATGTCATGTCGTAGGCTTTTTCTATATCAAAAATTCTGAAATCAAAGATTGCTTTTTGGCAAATGCCTCGTGAATGTCTTTCCAGCATTACCAGCTGATCGAGAGTTTGACGTCCTTTTCGGAACTCGCACTGCTCGTCAATTAGTAAATTCCTGGAATTTAGAAAATGCTAGAGCCTACTATTAACAATTCTCTTCATAGCTTTTCATAAGCAACTTGTCAACGCAACTGGGCGTTAAGAAATAGTGGATCTGGGATTACCCTCTCCTTTCAATATGGGAATGATTCATGATGCCAGGAATTTGGAAAAGTCTGTTTTTTTCCAAACATCACTGTACACGTCTAGCAACTTAATCATGGCATCATGATTAATTTGCTTTATCATCTCATATCGAATCTCATCGGGGCCTGGGGACGTCCCTCTACAGGCTTCTAGGGCTCAGACAGTCTCATCCATTGTTATGTCATTATTATAATAAAGGTCATCTCCAGTGGCAAAGTGTATTGGTTGCAGCTCAGATGCTTCCTTGGTGGTCATGAAAGTGGGATGGTAGTTTTCTGAGCTGCTTGAGCAAGAGAACTGGCGAGTGCATTAGGAATGTCTCTAGGTGCATCATAATTGTTTCCCGCACGTATGTTTTTTTTTTTTTTTTTTCCAAGATATACTTTTCCTATTTATTTCGTTGACAGTGGACTAAACCTCTGAAAGGCTGGTATTACTATTAATCGTAGAGACAAAACTTCGGCAGGAGTCTCCTTTAGCTTGTCTTATTGTTCTTCGAGCCCTAGCTCTCGCTAGTTTGTAATTACGAAAGTTCTCATTTGTGATGTTATTTTGGAAAAGCCTGTAGGCTCTATTTCGTTCTCATACCGCCCTGCGACAATCTGGTGTCCACCATGCAACTCTATGCTTAACGCCATCTGTCGAAGTCTTTGGAATGATTGCCATTGCTGCATTTATAATACAATTTTGAATATTGTTTACCTTATCATCATTGGTTTCTCCAACAACTTCAAGCTTGACGCTCCTTGTGAAGGCAACCCAGTCTGCTCATATTACATTAAATTTAGGTTCTGAAGGCGTTTTTGTAGTGTCACATAAATACCTAATA
>BOPN01007358.1:0-2500 GCA_017312705.2 Penaeus japonicus | reverse complement strand
AGGAAATGGACATGGAAATCGCCAGAGATAAAATGACGAATCAGGTTAGGTTGGAGTGCCTTCAGTACACAAAGTAATATAATACGAGGTCGTCTGCCACTATGTCTAAAGAGAAGGTTTTTGACCAATTTAGTCCTCCTGTCATAACATATGGGTCAGAAACATGGACTACGACCAAAGTACTTGGGAGGAAATAAGTAAGTGCTCAAAGAAGCATAGGAAGTAAAAAGGGCACTAAAAGGCATGAAAAGAGGAAAACCACCAGGAGATGTTAGTAGTGTAGATCTTATTTAAGATGCAGGCGACATTGCAGCTGTAAACAGGCTAATCTTTTCAACAAATGTCTAAGCGACGGTAAATCTCCGAAATCCTGGAAAAACGCATTGAAAATTCTAATACAAAAAAGAAGGACACATCAGACCTTAAGAATTACCAATCTATAAGCCTCCTTTCAGTAATCTATAAACTGTTCACAAAAATCATCACAGCTCACATCACCGATACATTAGATTCAAAACAACCCAGGGAACAGTAGGCTCAACTACAGACTATATCCACACACTAACCCAAATAAGAAAACAAACGAATATAGGAATCCTCTGTGTATGGCATTCGTTGATTATGAAAAGGCATTCGATTCGGTAGAGATAGCGGCAGTACTGGATGCAATTCGTGAACAAGGAGTAGCGGAAATATATTGCAGATTATTAGAATATATTTAGAGAGAGAGATGGTACAGCGACCATCAAAATGTACAGAGAAAATGATAAAATACCAATAAAAAAGGATGTTAGACAGGGCGTCGCCATCTCACCGAAACTGTTTAAAGCTTGCTTAGAGGAAGTATTCGGAAAGTTAGATTGGAAGGAGAATGGGATTAAAATAGGGGATGAACACTTAAGCAATCTAACATTTGCAGATGACACTATTCTTTTACGTGAGTCAGCAGATGACACTGTTCTTTTAGGTGAGTTAGCAGATGAATTACAACAATTACTAAGCGATTTGAATAGGGAAAGTCTGAAGCTTGGCCTTAAAATGGACGTGAAAAGGACTAAAGTCATGTTTAGCAGTCGAACCACAGTTGAGCAAATACAAATATAGGGCGAGGTACTAGAAGTAGTAAACGAGATGTATACCTTGGGCACCTCACCATGTGAATACATCCTGCGAAGCCGAGATAAAATGACGAATCAGGTTAGGTTGGAGTGCCTTCAGTACACAAAGTAATATATTACGAGGTCGTCTGCCACTATGTCTAAAGAGAAGGTTTTTTACCAATATAGTCCTCCTGTCATAACAAATGGGTCAGAAACATGGACTACGACCAAAGTACTTGGGAGGAAATAAGTAAGTGCTCAAAGAGGAATAGAAAGGCTTATTCTAAGAGTTACCTTAAGGGGCAGAAAAAGAACTACATGTATCAGGCAACAATAAAAAAAACAGAGGATATACTTAAGAGCATTAAGAAGAAAAAGTGGCAGTGGGCAAGACACATATATTGGAGACAGGACAGCAGGTGGACAAAGAAAACAACAGAATGGGAAATACACGACACAAAGAGACCAAGGGCAAGACCAGTGGCAAGATAATGTGATGAAATAGCGAACTTCACAGGAGTATACTGGGATCAAAGGACACAAGACCGGAATGATATACATGTGTCAAAATATATGATAGCTGAGGGCTTTCTTTGGTGTATTGTCTGACCCCGGGTCAGGATAAATATGGATTACAAGATTCATTCCCAGATTCATTCACAAAAATGATCTTCCTTTTAGTAGAAAGGGAAGTAAGAAAATTACAGTACTGAACAATATGTATGTATATATAAGTATATATATAATATATGCATATATATATATATATTTATATATATATATATATATATATATATATATATATATATATATATATATATATATTTGCATACAGACAACCTTCAATTCACTCAAAAAATAAATCATCGTACCTTTTCCACAAAAATAAACATTGATAGAAAAATCAAGCTTGTACAGGGGCTTATGATTTGTGCAATAGATGCACGACCTTTGATCCTTTGAGATTCTTTGACCCTTGTAGAGTGGAATAATGTAGGTTTGAATCCAAATGAAAGCTGGGTCCAAAACCTTGCAGTGTGCAATATACCCTCCACCAACTGGTTCTTTGCTGCTAGTAGAATTTTGCCTATGAACCAGATGAAATAAATAATTCAATAAATATACAATGGTTAGCAGTAAAAGCATTCATTCGTTTGATATATAGTACAATAACTCTCACCCAAACATGAAGGCAACAACAGGAACAAGAATGGAAGCAAATTCCAATAATTTCGGAATTCGCACACTCAAAAATTGTATAAATTAAATTATAAATTGAAATTTAAAAATTATTTCCATTAAACACATTAACTCTTGTCAGTACACACACACACACACACACACACTCACACACAAACACACACACACACACACATACACACGCGTACGCACATGCACAC
>BOPN01007357.1:0-2500 GCA_017312705.2 Penaeus japonicus | reverse complement strand
TAACGTCGAAGTGAGTTTCATTTCATGGGGGAAAAAAAAAGTTGGAAAGCTTACTTAATGTTATTTGCTTTTGCTTTGAGTCCTTCGTGTTCCCTAAATGTTCACGGATGGAATTACTTTCAGAGCTGTTTGATGGTTGTCCTGCCTAGGAAAGAAGTTCCAGGAATTCGTCGGGGTAATAACTGCATAAAGACTTTGATAACGCTCTTGTTCTATATACTGGAAGCATGTGTAAACAAACAAAACTTCAGGTTCAGTGCTTCTAAGGTACAACCGAAGTTTGGGATGTTTTTTCATGTATATATATATATATATATATATATATATATATATATATATATATATTATATATATATATATATATGTGTGTGTGTGTGTGTGTGTGTGTGTGTGTGTGTGTGTGTGTGTGTGTGTGTGTGTGTGTGTGTGTGTAAATATATATATATATATATATATATATATATATATATATATATATATATATATATATATGTATATAAATACACACACACACACACACATATATATATATATATATCCACATACATACATATATATACTTGTGTGTGTATATGTATATATTAAGGGCATATTGAATAGAAAGAATAATGAAACATATTCCAAAACTTGCGTAAGGGGATCAACATCACGATTAGTAAAGGATTCAGCATTCTCTTCCATCACCACGACTTCTCACAGCATCACCATCTACGACGCCATTTGCCAAGCCTTGTCTCCTACGGTTTTTTGTTGGTTTCAGATAGAAGTGCTTGAGGTCGTGGTTCGTCATAGGAGACAAGCCGATAGTAATATGTGAGGAAGTATCCGGTCGGAAAGAAAAAAATATGAGTAGAAGGGAGAACTAAAAAAAAACAGGTAGTGGAGGAAAGGGAGATAAGGATTACGGACAAAGGTCATGTTTTATGTTTGTTTGTGATATGTTTGTGTTTTGTTTGAGGACTTTCGGCCATGCCAGTGTTACCAGGGATACCGCCAAGTGTTAAAAGATAAGGGGAGAAAATATTGGAATAAAGGGAACCAAATTTCATTCGGTAAAGGAGAGAAAAAAAGAGTAATACAAAAACAGAAGAGAGGAATAAACAACAAGTGCACTTAGGGTTTGGTAGTTTAGAACATTAGAAGAGAGTCAAGAAACAAAACTACAGCGATATAACCCATTAGAATAATTTGATAAACCCTCTTGATATAATTTGGGAGATTCAATTAACAACCATTCAATTTTTTGGACCTAACCAGAAGCCCATTGTTTAAAAGCTATTTTTTTTTATTATACGTTTTATGTAACTAATAAATGAAAAGAAGAAGAATCGTTATTTCCTTTTATTAAAAACCCATACTCTATAGGGAAACAAATAGATGGATAGATAGAGAGGGATAGAGATAGTCAGATAGATAAATAATGAGATGAAAATAGATAGATAGATAGATAGATAGATAGATAGAGAGAAATATAGAAACATAGATAGATAGAGAGAGTGTGTGGGAGAAAGTGAGAGAGAGAGAGAGAGAGTGTGTGTGTGAGAGAGAGAGAGAGTGTGTGTGTGTGTGTGTGTGTGAGAGAGAGAGAGAGAGAGAGAGAGAGAGAGAGTGAGCATTACAGATAAGACTGAGAAGACGCTTATAATCAAACTAATCAATAAAAATTCAGAGGTCTTTAACGAGGCTATCATACTTCCCTAACAATCCTTCAGTATCTCCAAGTAACATATTATCGTTTCAGGAGAATAAGATAATGGCGTTCTATAATGATGTCTGTCTTTCGATAATCCAATCCTAATGAGATGATAGGGGGTTTGGATTTATTAGTGAAGGTACTTATCGTCATTATAGATGGAAAAGTTGATTATGCAAATTGAGAGCGACTGTGGGCTATCACACACACATACATGTATGTCAATTTCCTGAACAGATATGCACTCATATAGGTAACACACACACTCACTCTCTCTCTCTCTCTCTCTCTCTCTCTCTCTCTCTCTCTCTCTCTCTCTCTCTCTCTCTCTCTCTCTCGCTCTCTCTCTCGTTCTGTCGCTCTCGCTCTCACTCTCTCGCTCTCTCTATCTATCTGTTTGTCTCTCGTTCTCTCTCTTTCTCGCTCTCTCTCTCTCTCTCTCGTTCTGTAGCTCTCTCTCTCACTCTCACTCTCTCTCTCTCTCTCTTTCTCTCTCTCATTCTCTCTCTATATAAACACACATTTATAAACACAATCTACAAAGGAAACTGAAAACGAAACAAGCAACAGCTCAACCCCTTTTTAGGATATTATTTCTTTAGTTCTTGGCCAGGACAAACTTCCCCTTGGTAAAAGACCGGAAAGTATACATAATGTGCATCAAATAAAGTTGTCAAAGTCGCCACGTGTCACATCAACACGCGAATGAAGTGAACACGTCTCAAAGATGTGTTTTTTTTTCTGAAAGTTTAAAGGGAAGTGATATTGGCTTGGGTCACGTGTAGGTGTGTGTGTGTGTGTGTGCAT
>BOPN01007356.1:45553-48053 GCA_017312705.2 Penaeus japonicus | reverse complement strand
GAAATACTACCTCTGCTTATGAGGATAAGATATAAGAAATCGATGATAATGATGGTATTGATGAGAATGTTATTGATGATAACATTGATAGTAATGATGATAACAATAATGATGATAGTATCAATAATGTTCATTATTGTTATTGGTATTACTGAGAAGGACAAACACGATTATTATTATAATGATAAAGATAATGGGTTTTGATCATAACAATCGTAATAATGATAATAACAACAAAATGAGAATAACAATAGTACTGGAAATAATGATAAAATGGGAATAATATGATAGTATTAAGAGTAATAAAGATAATGTAAATAGCAATGGTAGTATACATATATATATATATATATATATATATATATATATATATATGTATATATGTATATGTATATATATATGTATATGTATATATATATATGTATATGAGTATATGCATGTGTCTGTCTGTCTGTCTGTCTGTCTGTCTGTCTGTCTATGTATGTATGTATGTATGTATGTATGTATATGTATATGCACATGTAATAATAATAATAATAATAATATTTGTAATATGTATATGTTGTAATAATAATAATAATAATAATAATAATAATAATAATAATAATAATAATAATATGTAATAATATCTTCTTCAATAATAATATGTAATGTTGATGATGTGTGTGTGTGTGTGTGTGTGTGTATGTCTATGTGTATATGTAATAATAATTATAATAATAATAATAATAATAATAAAATATATGTATATGTACGTATGCGTGGTATGTCTGTAATCTGTCAATAATATCTGTCTGTCATCTGTAATGTGTAATGTATGTATGTATTATTAATAATAATATAATAATAATAATAATAATAATAATAATAATAATAATAATAATAATAATAATCTTATGATGTATTATAATAATAATAATAATAATAATAATATATAATAATAATAATAATAATAATAATAATAATAATAATAATAATAATAATAATAATAATAATAATAATAATAATTATAATAATAATAATAATAATAATAATAATAATAATAATAATAATAATATTATTAATAATAATAATATAATATATAATAATAATAATAATAATAATAATTATAATAATAATAATAATAATTATAATAATAATAATAATAATAATAATAATAATAATAATAATAATATTAATAATAATAATAATAATAATAATAATAATAATATTAATAATAATAATATTAATAATAATAATAATAATAATAATAATAATAATAATAATATTAATAATAATAATAATAATAATATATATAATAATAATATAATATTAATAATAATAATAATAATAATAATAATAATAATAATAATAATATTAAATAATATTATAATAATATATATATATAAGATTATAATAATAATATTATTATATATCTATAATAATATATATATTTAATATATATATATATATAATATATATATATATATATATATAATATATATATATATAATAATAATAATATGCGTAATGATATGTTATTACATATGCATAATATAATAATATATATAATATATATATATATATATATATATATATTATATATATATATATATATATATATACATATATATATATATATATACATATATATTTCAAAATATTTCCTATATCTAATTTACCACAGAGATCAGCCATTAACTCAACACGAACACAATATATACAAACAAAAACACAATCATGCACACACACACAAGCACCCACACTCATTACGCACCAATACATTCGGAGTCATATACATACTTGCACGCATATCGCATCAGCTACATTCTAGCCCTGCCGATACCTCAGCGCTTCTCTCTCCCGCTAACTATGGCCGATGTCTGCCCTTATGTAATAGAGACAAGGGGAGGGAACGGAGCACACCCGCAGGAGTTAATTTGCTCCCTCACAACACGACTAATGAAGCGGGGTCGTGCAAGTTGTACTGGAACAATGGCGACCTCCGTTTCCACGATACCCTTCTCTTGTTGTGCCTGTGTTTGTGCTTCTGTGTTTGCTTGCTTGTGTGTGTGTTTGTGCTTCTGTGTTTGCTTGCCTGTGTGTGTGTTTGTGCTTCTGTGTTTGCTTGTATGTGTGTGTGTCTGTGTTTCCTTGCCTGTGTGTGTGTGTGTGTTTCTGTGTTTGCTTGTATGTCTGTTTTTGTGTTTCTGTGTTTGCTTGTATGCGTATGTTTGTACTTCTGTGTTTGCTTGTATGTGTGCGTTTTTACTTTTGTGTCTCTGTATTTGCTTGTATGTGTGTTCTTCTGTGTTTAATTGTTTGTGTTTTGTGTTTGCTTGTATGTATGTGTCTGTGTTTGCTTGTATGTCTGAATTTGTGTTTCTGTGTTTGCTTGCATGTATGTGTTTCTACATCTGTGTTTACTTGTTTGTGTTTCTGTGTTTGCTTGTGTGTGTGTTTGTGTTTGTTTGAGTATACTTGTATGAGCATTTTTTTGTGTTCTTCGTATATATATATA
>BOPN01007356.1:39682-45104 GCA_017312705.2 Penaeus japonicus | reverse complement strand
TTACTTACTTGGTTACTTGGTGGTAGTTACAGCATGAGCCTTGTTAGTAGCTCATGCCAGGGCCATCCTGGGGGACCGCCCGTTTTTTGTCAGTTGCAAGCAACTGAATTTGATGAGGGATGGAATTTGATTCAGCCCTCGTTCATTCACTACCGCACGTTGGTGGTTCATCTGGTACTGAATGTAGCCATTTATCTTGTTTTCTTTTAACCCGTTCCCGACGGGACCAATCCGGCTTAAAAAGACCAAAATTCCGGGACTCTTGAACGCATAAGCCTAACGCGTCGGGATTCTCGGCCGCACTGATTTAGGTTTCTTATATCTTTCGGTATGCTATTAAACAATTTAGGTCCGTTTATTAGGAAACTTTGTTTTTGCACTTTCCTTAACAGGTATGTTTGTGCACTTATCCCTGTGCGATTGCATGTCCTTCCCTGCCTGGGGGAATGTCTTACCTTAATTCCCCCTCCTTCAACAGATCTTGGATTTGGTGTTAAGTTTTCAATAAGTTTCCACACATATATAATGAAGTATCTCTCTCTCTGCATTTGTAGTGAGTACAGTTTTAGCTTTTTTTTAGTTTTTCCCAATAGTTTAGACACATCATTTTATCTAACTTGTAAAGATTCTTTGGACTTGTTTTATCATTATATCTTTTGTAAGATTTGGGCACCATAATTGGCACTGGTATTCTAATCTTGTGGTCAATAATGTTTTCCATAGTGGTAAAAGGTGTTCTGTGTCTCTTGTGTTAAAAGTCCTTATTACCCATCCCCTCATAACTTTTCCTTTGTTGACAATCTGCTCTATATGGTGACTGAAACTCATGTCATTACTAATATAGAGTCCTAGATCTTTTACTATTTTTTTTCTCCTCAATATCCACACCTTCGACAAAATAAGATCTTGCTCTTAAATTTCCAGTTGGACATTATCTTATGATTTCAAATTTATCTGCATTGAATTTCATATTATTATCATATGCCCACTTACAGATAGTATGTAGATCCTCGTTAAGTTTGTTTTCATTATCTTGTATTTCTATGGGTGTACTTATTCTTGTATCATCTACAAATTATGTTACTCTCGAGTGTTTCACACCATTATCAATGTCACCAATCATAATAAGGAATAACAAGGGCCCAAGAACGGACCCTTGTGGCATCCCACTCATAATAATAGTTTCATTCGAGTAAAGCCCATTAATTTGTACTTTTTGTTTACGATTTATTAGGAAGTTGTAAATCCATCTTACAACTTTCCCGTCGATTCCAAGGTCTTTAATCTTATGTATTAGAATGTCGTGATCTACTTCGTCAAAAGCTTTTGCAAAGTCTAGGTATATTACATCAGCTTCTCTATTTTCAGTTAGGTCCCTTAGTATGTGTTCAAAGTGTGTCAGGATCTGTGATAAGCAAGATCTACCACTTCTGAATCCATGTTGCCTGGGATTTATCTTGTTTTCTTTGTCTAAAAACTGAACATTTTTTTTCCTTACTACCCTTTCAAATAGTTTTATTACATGAGATGTTAGTGCTATTGGTCTATAATTTTTGGCCTGACCTTTGTTTCCACCTTTATATATTGGAATTATAGTACCCTCTTTTAGTAAGCTGGGGATAATCCCCATGTCCAAAGATTTCCTCCATAAAGTTACCAGTGGCTTTGCGATGGTTTCTTTGCAGTTATTTAAAAGGATTGCTGGGATTTCATCTGGCCCTGCTGCTGAGTTTGTTGAGATTTCACTCACTGCTTCAAGAATATCTTTTTCATTGAATATGAAGTCAGTGAGACATTCATATTTGTTACTAATAATACTAAAATATTGTTGTGGATCTGATATTAATTTTTCTATTGGGACACTATAGACTTCTTCATATTGCAATTTGAGTAATTCAGCCATTTCCTTTGAATCAGTTACCAATGCACCATTATTGTCAAGAGGCCCAATTTCTGTTCTCCTCTTTATGCTCCTTCACACTTTTTGGGTGTGCTGATTTTTGGTCACCAATATGGCTCATTTCCTCTTTTTCCAGTCTGTCTGATACGGGTGCACATACATTTTCTGCCATTGTGTCCCTATTTTTTCTCAATTCTAATTATTATTTTTTTCTCTCTCTCTCTCTCTCTCTCTCTCTCTCTCTCTCTCTCTCTCTCTCTCTCTCTCTCTCTCTCTCTCTCTCTCTCTCTCAAAAAAAAAAAAAAAAAAAAAAAAAAAAAAAAAAAAAAAAATGGCTTCTGATATATCGTCATTTTTTTCCAGTTCAGTTTCAAGACTAGAATTACTTTTAGTATTGATGTCTCTGCACCAGCTGCAGGCTTTCTGTATATTTTCTTGGTTATCTATTTTTAGTTCATTATTGATGCCTGTTAGGTAAGCATCAATAATGTTTATAATTTCTTTCCTGTTTTTCAAGTAAGTATTTTCACATTTGTGGCATTTTTTTCTATCACAGGATTGGCATATAAATTGCTTTGTTTCATTGTGTTTAAAACATTTTTTCATATATATATATACATATTTCTGTATATATATATATATATATATATATATATATTTAAACACACATACACACACACATATATATATGCATGTATATATGTATATGTGTGTGTGGATACCTGTAAACATACATACGTTTGTGTCTATCTATACAACGCATGTCAGGATTTCATTGTAGATTTGTCTTAGTCCTGAGAGTAAGACTGATTATCACCTTTACAGTATTTCCTTCATTTTTTCATCGCTTTGCAATTACAGGAATGTTGAAGTTGCAACTTCACCTCCTTGAACCTCTCAAAATTTGATTACAACCTCTATGCTCAATCCCCTCACTCTCTCACGTACAGTAAATTCATTCATTCATTCACTCTTTGCTCCTTGTCTCTCTAGTGAGTTCTCATACCACTTATACACTCCCTCTCACACTAACTAATTAATTCATTCACTCGTCCACTCTCCTTTCTTTTCTTATCTTTATCTCTCTTTGGCTGCACAAAATGGTCTGACTTCCTTACTTAACGCAAATACTTCATTCATAAATTAATATTCAGTCATGTAGTCTATTTGATTCAATATTCACGCCCATCGTAATCTAAACCTGCGAACACACGACTAAGAATATGCACTTAGCTCAAGTGCATTACCAATAACCTCAGGAAAAGTTTTTGATGTAAATAATGTAATTTCCGTTTAAAAATATATGCATATTTGTGTGTTTATCATTGCTAATATCCTATTGTTTCTGCTGTTTTATAATCTTTATTGCATTGCTATTTTCAAATTATTTTTGCTTCTATTTCCTCGTTTTGTTATCTTGACATTGATGCTGCAATATCTTTGTCGCTTCAAAAGAAATCCCTCTTGCAGCTTATTATCATCATTCTTGTAAACTTTTCAATTTTCCAATCTATTTCGGTATTTGTTCATTTGCTATAAGTCGGAAGAGTTTTTCCACATTTTCATAATATTTTTGCTGCTTCATAATAAACAATGCTGAAAAAAATCAGTATTGTTTGAGTTACACTTCAAAAAGTTTACATGCTATTATTTAAACAAGTTGATATGTATCAACTCATTGTCAATGAATAAACTCATTTTCGTTAGGTCATTATCGCTCATGTGTTGATAGTGATGTTCAAAATTAAATTAATTCGGATAGAATCATTGTCATCGTTATCATTAACATTATAATTATAATTCTATTTTTGTCATCATTATCATTATCAGTATTACCACTACTATCAGTGTCATCATTATTCTCATTATCATTATTGCAAACATAATAATCATCATCCAATTCAAATTCAGGTATTATACAACAAAGGGAAGTTATATAGAAAATGCATACTAGTAGGTCTCCAACTATATGACAATTGCTATATGGCAGAAAACACTAAATAATGTGGTTTATGGTGCCATGGTTACGCTGTGGAAGCCTCATGAAAGATGGGACAGATAAGGCATATTATCATAAGTTGTTACTCTGTAAGGGATACATAATTCAGGATGATGTGAATGATTATAAATGTTACTGATTATGGAGATCAAAAGCCATACTTACCACTATTCCTCAAAAGAAATATGTTATTATCATTCTTGTAAAGTGATTTCTAATCAAAGCACATATTTATGTTAATTTGACTAAATTTTAACACACTACTACATCAATAAGAGATAGTTACACTTTGTGTTCAAACAAGAAACATTAGAGTTTTCGTAAAACTAATACCAATGTTTCAAGGCTAGTTGAGTGAGAGAAATTACACTGCTTGTTTCTTGCCAATCACCGAAATTTCGCTACTGGAAGCATATGAAAATTACATGTGCGGTCGACTGTCAGTCGAGGAAACACTCACAAGAATCCATTGACAGGACCACAGCGTTATTTAGTTATATGTTCCCCTCCTAGAACCTGGGGTTCAACTGTAACATTCAGAGGGTCAGACCGAGGGCCGTCGGTTGAGTACCCCTACCAAAAATTATATATAGGAATCTTAACCCTTACTCTAAATATCCCCCCCAAGGACTTACCAAATAGTTTTAATTAAGACAACATATTGAAATGCTTAAAATCTATATATTTATTTTACTTTTCACCAATTAATACCTTACGAACGTATCACAATTCTAAGGATCAAGCGAGCAGTCTGAACCCTCAAATCGATTCTCTCGCGCTGGTCGACTCGTCCTCGCATACATATTGAAAAAGTTGTGGGAGTAGGGCGGTCGAGAACACCTACCAATACACACAGTACTACAGCACCTGAGGGCTGATTTATGGTGGCGGGGCATCATTTTGTTCTGTAATTAACCCCTAAAGGACATGCGTACTTGAATTTATCTTATTCGGGAAGGATTAATCAGATTTAGTACGTGGCCATTTTCTTTCTATGTTTGTTTTTTAAGGTATCATACTGATGTGTGCATTGTATAACATTTCTGTCAAATACGTTAGAGGGAAATTAATAAATTTTACAGTGGTGTCACATTTCTCTTGAGTAAGTCATTCGTTTTATGACGACAGAGGCAATTCGATAGGATGTAAAATTTCCACAAAGATAATAATGATTTCACCTACACTTATTCACACGAATGGCATAATGACAATCACTGCAGACATAATATATAAGTACAAGTGGTTATTGCAAGTGAGAGAGTGAGTGAGAGATAGATAGATAGAGAGAGAGAGAGAGAGAAGGAGAGAGAGAGAGAGAGAGAGAGAGAGAGAGAGAGAGAGAGAGAGAGAGAGAGAACGATATATATATATATATATATATATGTATATATATATATATATATATATATATATATATATATATATATATATATAGAGAGAGAGAGAGAGAGAGAGAGAGAGAGAGAGAGAGAGAGAGAGAGAGAGAGAGAGAGAGAGAGAGAGAGAGAGAGAGAGAGAGAGAG
>BOPN01007356.1:34682-37182 GCA_017312705.2 Penaeus japonicus | reverse complement strand
TATCATTCTTTTCTTAATATTATTTTCACTATCATTTTAATTATTATTTACTCCATAATCATAACTATTATTATTAAAGATGTTATGCTTAACCCATTGCAGAGAGGGATATATTTGCCTGACTTGTCCCCAGGAAGGGCGTGTGTGTGTGTGTATATATATATATATATATACACACACACACATAAATATCAACTCTCAACCGATTAATATCGCAGCTTACAAAACATCTCATTCAATCTATCTGTTACAAAGAAGTTAGTAAATGGATAAATACGTTACTGGAGTTTTGTCCCATCGTCAAGATTTTCACGATTTTTATTTTTTTATATATTTTTTTTTACTGATTCAGTATTAAATATCGAAAGTAAGAATCATGATGTACCGGCTTGGCACCGCGAAGTATCACACCACTGGTACCACACCGGTACCTAACTACTACGAAAACTAATACGATATTCGCCGACTCGCAAAGACAACGACAAAATACATCTCTGTGTCACGAAGTCTCCCACGACAATGACACAGCTGTGATGATCCAAAATATTCTTCCACCTCGCCACGCCCTCTGAACGATTCCCGCGCGATTTCGTTGGTCACGTGTCCGCATTTTGATGTTCTTTTGTCCTGCTTCCGTTGCTTGAACTTTCCTTTTGAAGAGCTGTGTAAAGAGGAACAACGCAAATCGCTCGAAATACGTATAAGCCAATGGAAATTAATCCAAATAGAAGACCAAATAGAATCAGTCAAATCTTTGTTTTAAACGAATTATAAATACATATCTGAACACGTGACATTCATTAGTTTGTTACCTAGATTAGCGGAACTAGATTTAATGAGAAAGATACACACACATACAACCTCAATAAAAATGATAAATAGATTAATAGATATACACGAAAATGTGTTAATGAATGATAGAGAAAGAAAAGAGCAAGATTATAATCTCGAAGATAAATAATTAAATGGATACACAAGCTCGTCAAAATCAACTTCCTAAAACACGTGTGGTATTTTAATGACTTTTCCGACCAAAGGGATAACGCTAAAACTTCTACGAACACATTAGAATGATTGACAGCTGATAGATGGCTTTTAAGAAGTTTTGATACGTGAATGCTCATGAGTTTCTACTGCAGGAGTTTCACTTGAGATTTTTTATCTGTAACGTGTTAGATACAACTACTTTTGGAAACTATCAGTAATTGATCTTGCTATGGTTATGCAGATCACTTGGGCTGTCAAAGCAATTTATATGATTGTTAATTGTTAATTAAGTAAAGGCATGTAAACGAAAAAACGAAGACATACATATACTTCTGCAGTACTTAAGAAAGAGAGAGAGAGAGAGAGAGAGAGAAAGAGAGAGAGAGAGATAGATAGATAGTGAGAGAGAGCAAGAGAGAGATAGTGAAAAAGAGAGAGAGAGAGACAGATAGTGAGAGAGAGATAGAAAGAGAGAAAAAGATAGTAAGAGAGAGAGAGACGGGGAGAGAGGGTGGTAGAACGAATTAAAAAGAGAGAGAGAGATGATAGCACTGCCCTTTTTATTGCAAATGTCAACCAAATCTGCTAAAATCAACCGGAAGTTACCGTAACGACCTCAGACAATGGATATCCTATTTTGTTTATTATTTTTATCGTTATCATTATTGTTATCATCGCTGTCATCATCACCATTACCATCATTATTACTATCGTCATTACCATCAGCAACTATAGTACCTGTAGCATTGGTGTCATTATTATAATTATCATAATCATTATTAACAATGGCACAGTGGCAAAGGGGGCGGCCTTGCCTGTCCTATTGAATCCTTCGGAGGATGCTTGGTCCTTGCCCTTGGAAGCAGAAAGCAAAGGGGTCACTGATGTAGAAGCAATCACAGTAAAATATGTCATAATCGTTGTTATTTTTATAGCCAGGAGTATCATTATGAGTGATTCATCATCATTATTTCTTAATTTCTGATAACATTATTGTAAGTATTATTATTAATATTATCATCATCGTCACCATCAAAATCATCATTAATATTATCATCATCGTCACCATCAAAATCATCATTAATATCATCATCGTCACCATCAAAATCATCATTATCATTACGATTGTTGTTGTTATCATAATGATATAAAACAAACGACCTCTTCCATTTGTTTCCTTAATCCGAGGATTTCCCTCTCGTCCAATACCCCCTCTTCCCCCCTTTATTGTTCCCCCACGCCCCCCCCCCCCCTATCCTCTATGACGTCACGTTGTTGTCAGACATCTGCCAAGTCATTTTTCTTCCTCTCCTTCTTTCCTTCTCTCACCCACTTAGTCTTCTCTTTCGCTCACTCCCTGCGTTTGAGACGCCCACAGTCGGGTAAAATAACATACAAGGCTTCGACTGTAGGCTCAGCACTGCGATTCGGTGTAGAATGTATTCGTACTTGGTTTTCTAATTTTCCATCTAAATACATACACACACACACATATGTATATATACACACACAC
>BOPN01007356.1:30000-31887 GCA_017312705.2 Penaeus japonicus | reverse complement strand
ATATATACATACATTATATATATATATATATATATAGATGTGTGTGTGTGTATTTATAAACACACACACACACACATATTTATATAAATACACATATGTATGATGATTCTCATTATCATATATAATATTGAGTACGATATCAAAACGCCGGAGTAGGAGTTCTGTGTTTCGAAGAAATTTATTCTAAATTGTTAATTTGCAACAAATCAAAAGTTGATTAAAAAATTACTCTGCTAGTGAACTATTAACGACGTTTCTGGGGCGTTACAAAATACATCCTCATGTATTTAACATATTTTGCTTCACTTAACATATCTGTAAGGTGTAAGGTGTATTCCGTCGCAGGTTCATTCAATTAAGATAATCAGACAGCAATAACAAATGTTCCACTCCTTCAGATGTGGATCTATTATCATTTTCGCTGTTGCTGTCGTTTGATTTTACTCTCAATATTACCACATCATCATTACCGAGATCATATCTCAAGTAATTCATAGGTTATTTAAAATAGTAACGAAACGATCACTGCTATTACGCAATATTTTGTTATTCACAGGATAAACAGGAAAACAGAAAATGCATTTTACATTTTCGAGGGTTCTTCGCTCACTGGTGATTTCTCATTCATTAATGAAGTTGTATTTTGCAACACTTTATATTCGTTTTTTTTTTCCAGAAACGCCGGTGACTGAGCCTTCGCGTGGTAGTGTCTAATTTCAACTCTGAAACTGCAACAACTTGACAACTTGGAATCCCCTTCCTAGAAGCAAAGTATTTATTCACCTGCGTTTGCTCTAGCGTGAAAACAACGAATATGATAATCAAAGTTTTTATAATGCTTATAATAATTTTCAAGAATTAGCATTTGAGAACGTAATTTCAATTCGTCTAAACTGAAAGAATACAAGAGTACAGGAGGTGGGGTGAAAATTATGATAGAAACGTCAATTTATGTAGGTAGCATTACAGCGACCGCATACAAAATGACACCGTTGGCATGGAGTAAAACACTGAGATAAGATCAGTTCACAAGGTCATTGACGTAAAGGAATAATTGTAAAGGACCCAATTTTTAGCCTTGAGTCGAGTTAAATCACTGATTAAAATCATCAATGCCAACAGTACCATAATGGTCCTACATGTGTATGATAGCATGATGTGCTGCGTCAAAAGCCTTTTGCAAGTCAAGACGAACAGCCGAGGTGAATGTGTTATTGTTGCATGAGTCATAGACATATATCATAATCAATTAAACTGCCGCCTCTGTTAAACTGTTCTACTACCATAAGCCTGAAGTTGCACGAATCACTGAGTGACCCGAAGTTGCGAATTACAGCGACTGGCAAATACTTTTTTGTCCAATGTCTGGAGCAGAGAAGCAGTTGGCTAATAAGACATTACCGTATATATGAAGTAACATGATTAAAATGAAAGTAGAGAAGTTGTCGTAGCCAGAGGCACTTTTGCACAATATTTTCAATTTCTATTCTGTACCTAACATTAAATGATACAATTTCCTAGCCGATGCTGACATAAAAGGGTGTAATGATTGACGTGCTTTTGTTCGTTACCTTCTCATTCTTCTTTAATATAGAGTTATAAGCTTTCCAAGTGTGGTGAGTACTGTCAGCAGAGTTGAGATTTCCTTATATATAATACGAGCATCCCTTATCATTCTAGCCCTCACACCAAGAGCTCATAGGATAGTAAGTTTAGAAGAGTTCAGGTATACGATCAACTTTTTGCTAATTATTTATAAATCTTCACTCACAGAACATGAGTGAAGGTATACGGTTACTGCTGAGATAGGTAGCGAATAAAATATCATGCATCATTTTCAAGATGATTAGGAAAATGACTAGTCAGGATTCAGCAAAAATATTACTA
>BOPN01007355.1:52500-60773 GCA_017312705.2 Penaeus japonicus | reverse complement strand
ATATATATATATATATATATATATATATATATATATATATATTTATATATATATATATATATATGTATATATATATACATAGATATATATTCATCTAAGTACGTACATACATAACTTGAGCCGTGACTACCTTAGTGTCTCTGAACTCTCTGAACTCACAAGAGACACTGTTTCATCAATACACCAAATAGATTGATTGTTCCTACATGAAACATGTATTCAGTAAATCTATACTTATTGACGCAGAGGGGGGGGGGGCGAAGAGGTAAGTGTCCCCCTTTGTTGGGGGGAGGAGGGGGAAGAGGGGTCAGGGATAGTAATGAAGCATATTGGTAATTAGTGACACCGATTCCTGGCATTATTGGTTCGTGCGAGGTCGTGACCCGAGCATGCCTGGCGCCGCGGGCACCCGGGCGACGGCACCGGGGCCCCGGCCCTTATGAGGCGCAGCTCGCCCTCCTTGATCGAGAAATCAATTAAAATCACTCGGGGCTTTATCGCCGGGGGAGGAGCTGCTTCGGGCGAGGAGGGGGGGATACCTTAGGGAGTAGAGGGGAGAGGAGGGAGGGCTGTTGGTACTGGGGGATGGGAATAGAGGGGTCTAAGGAGAGGGAGGAGGGGGAGGGAGGGCCGGGTCAGACGGGGGGGGGCAAGAGCAGAGGAGGAGGAGGAGAAGGACGAGGCGCGGTGGGCGGGGATTGGGGGAGGGGGCGGGGCGTGCGCCGGCCCCGCCTCGCGTCGCCGAGAAGAGCGAGAGCCCCAAGTGCCCCTTCGCGGCCAACCCTCGCCCCGCCGCCTTCGACTGCCGTCCAGCCTGCCGCCCTCCGCCGCTCCGTGACCACCCAAAGCCGCCCACGACGGTGCCGCCCACGACGCCCAACGCTCTTCTGACTGACCCTCCGCCGTGCCGCACTTCCTCGTCCTCTGCGGCTCGCTTTAGCTCCGTCGATGACCTAGAAGGTTCGAAAGTGACGCACGCCGACGCCGCGGAGACACCAGGAGTTGCAGGACACGACTGGCCGCTGCGGACAGAGGCTCAGGGAGCGCCGAGGGGCCGAAGAGCCGAAGGAAGAGAGCGCCGAGGGGACCAATCGCCGAAGGAGGGGAGCGCTGAGGGGCCCAAGTGCCGAGGGAAGGGAGAGCCGAGGGCGCCAAGTGCCGAAGGAAGAGAGCGCCGAGGGGGCCAAGTACCGAAGGAAGAGAGTGCCGAGGGGGCCACGTGCCGAAGGAAGGGGCCCTGGAGAGGAAACTCGAGTCCAAGAGTCTCGAGGTCGGAAAGGCAGAGACTGACGAAGTGCATGTATGTGTGTGTGACTCGACCGACGCCCGAAGGAAGCAGCTGAAGCGGCGAGGAGATGGGCGAGGTGAAGAAGAACAAGGTGGGCCCCGAGACGCCCAACAAGAAGAGAGAAGGGTCGCCTGGACGCCCGCCGCCCACGCTGAGGCGCTCGTCCCTCATCAGCTTTGAGGGGGACGACGAGAACAGCCGAGTCGAGGTGAGCTTCACAAACACACGAACACAAACAAATTGATAAACAACTAACTAACTAACCAACTGGCAAACGACTGAATGGGCAATGTAGCTTGGATAGAGCCATTGGGTTACATTACTGTCACAGCTGATTATCATAATAACATCATAATCATACTAATCACCATAATTATAGCATCAGGACTGCAATATCATCAGTACTAATAACATCATTATCATTATTGATATTATTGTTGTTGTTATTCTTATTATTATCATTATTACTACTATTATCGCTATTGTGTTGTTGTGTTGCTGTTATTGTTGTTGTTATTACTATTATCATTATCAATACCAATTTTATGAATGTTATTACTACTCTTATCTTTGCTATCAATATTATCAGTATCACGCTAATATTTCATAGTTATTTTTGTTATTTTTATTATCATTATTATCATCAGGATAATATTAATAACAATATCAACAAAAAACAATGATGATAATAGTAGTAGTATTAAAGGTGATAACAATAATGATAATAATGATAATGATTACAATCGTTATTATAATCATAATTATTATGATTTTCATTACCATTATCATTTTGTTATTACGTTTTCATTTTCTTCCTTATTACTTTTACTATTATCGTTATCATCATTATCATTGATATTATGTATTCGTGACTTTAATTATTATAATCATTTGCAATATCAATATTACAATAATTGATACCATCAGTACTATTCTTGGTATAATCTTCAACGGAAGATTATACAATCATTTTTATCACGTTTTCCAATTATTACAAACTTAGGAAAACTTTGATTCGTAGGTGCATGATATCCGAAGATGACATTGTAAAAATCGAATTCCTCTCATGAGTGATTCAAGACACTAGGCTGAACACTGGGCCATTTTGCTCACTCTTAATTAAGACTAAGGAAGGAAGGAAGCGAGGTGATGGTTCTGTGGTTCAGTGGGTGGGAGGAGAGAGAAGGAATAAGAGAGAAGGAAGGAGAAAGAAGGAGGGAGAGAGTAGGAAAGAAAAGCAAGAAGGGGAGAGGAAATACTACTTGTGTGTCGGACTTTTCCCTCCTTATTGGTGGCAGCGTCTTAAGATTAAATAGGCAGAGCGGTAGAAGCATGAATAGATAACCTCTTCAAAAGACAATTTGCGATTAAATGGAAAAGAAGGAATGGAGGTGATTGGATGAATGTATAGATGTAACATATGTTGCGTTGCGTAGGATGAGGCTTAAGGTTCACAGCGATGAAACTGGCGCTTAAAGGGATGCTTGAAAGGACAAATTTAGGCTTCGAAGTTTTTGCTATTGTTAGATTATATATGAAAAGGGCGAGTTTTGCACCAAATGGGAGTAAATGATGAGGCTTTATAATTGAGGGTTAGTGCACACTTACACAACGAGGAAATAGCGCTTTGCAAGTATAAAGCCTCCACTGAGCCTTCGTTTTGGCCCTGCAATGTGGTACTAGTTAGATGTCTGTGATTTCATGCACTGTCCACTGGGCGGAGGAAATTCTAGCGCCACTTCTAACGTCTGTAAATAGACCAACCGGTAAAACAGTGACGCTGAAAGGACCAGCCACTTCGTATCTTCATCGATTAGCCATCCTGTGTGTCCTCAAGTGTGACACCCTAGATCCTATGAGGGACTTTGTCATCTCGACCGAGTCCTCTGAATAAGCTCCTGCGGGTCTGTCCCTTTACCCTCCTTGTGTCAGGGTTGCCAAGGCCTTCTCCGTCGCACAAGGAGAGGTGAGCGTAGTGCTCTGTCAGATATGAGGGTTTGAAGGAAGAAAGGGAGTGTCAAAGGACACCTTAGAAAACGATAAAGACAGGTCGCAGAAGATAGCCCGTAGTCATACAGTATGGATCACCATTATAAAATACTAGGACCCTAAACAAAGGAGGTTCTAGGGCTGGGTCGCCTAGACCTGGCCAGAAAGGTTATGGTCCCTGACTTGAGTCTGGGTCCAGAGTCAGATAAGGCAAGTGGAACCCCAGCTTTAGACATACTGGGATCTCTTCGTGTTGCAAATTATCATCTACAGTAACTGCTTCATTTAGGTGTACAAGGTTCACTATGCGTTAGTTTTGGAATTATTTGATAATACGCAAGTTCTGGCAATGGAATCCGGATGTTCGTGATTTTTCTTTTTGCTTACAGATATCAATAAATTAATTTGACTTTATATGTGATTTACATGATAGAAATTATTTACTTACGACAACAACAGACACAAGGGACTGTGTCCTGGCTTTCCATATGTAATCCTTGCTCATGTGGCATCAGAAATACTCAGACATACAAGATCCTTAGGGGTTTGCAATGCATTATGGGAAATGACCCAAGGTCCCTCGTCATTTACATGGGACCGAATCAACCCTGGATATGACTGCAATAAGCAACAGATGATGTCTGGTAGCAGAGGATCCTTCACATGCTCTGAGCTGGGCACGAAGGCAGGCCAACTGAATGAGTGGTCCGTGTGTTGCCTGAGCTAGCCAGATGCAGGTTTCCTTCATAAAGTCCTTAGTGGTATCTTTTAGTTGTGGTAACGTATAAGTGAAGGTAAACCTCTGTTTAGATACAAAACGGAGCTGTAAATTGGTTAGAGGTGTGCTTCTGTTGGCGTGCTTCCTGTTATTGCCATTACTGTGCCTCTCACGTGGTTTACACAGTCTGGTTGTAAATAGGTTTCAAATCAATTTTTGTCTTAAAATGCAAGTGGTCTTGGATTTTGGAGGATAGCTACTACCATTCCAAGGTACTGTACTAGAAAATGAATTCAAATTCTTGTACATAAGGGCTCTTTTTGTTAATAATTTACTAACAATGGAAGCTCACCCTGGGATACTTGGGCGATCCGCAATCCTGTGTCCATAAGACGAAAAACAAAATGGGGAGGTGAAGCGTAATGGGGAAGTGGAAAGTAAAAGTCGTAAGGTCAAAGCAATGAGTTTAAAAAAAAATAGTGCAGCATGTAGATGATAAAAACAATAACCTCTATCAAAATTGTTGATCATACTCCCCATGGCTATTTTAATCATGGTTATTTCCAATGTACAGCTTGTTGGAGTAAACAAAACGCTGACACGACTAGAGCTGTGGGGACTTGTTTCAAGATTTAAGTTCAGAAATCATTAATCGGCAACTTATCCTTTCACATGTCTCTTGTTATTGTAAATGCGGAAATGCATCTATTTCGTAATTTACACAGATATCAAAAAGAAAAGTAAAGTTACTTTAAGTATTGTTGATTAGAAATAATGATTAAAGTATTGTTTACTTAATATTTCACTTCCAAAGACATAGATACATATAAATGTTCCAATAACCGCAAAACAAGCAGCCACAACGATAGGAAACAAATGAGTAAGTGAGTAAACAGTCAACAAAAGGGGACTTTTGAATATAAACACAAAAATGCATCTGTCTGTGGGGTTTGAAAACCCTCATCTATATTGCTTGTTATATTACACTCGTATTAGCATATTTATTAAATTCTTTCCATTGCTAACGAGAGTGTAGCCTTGATTAAGATATTCAACCCTTACGAGATGCTGTGTTTTCCATTATTTTCTAGATTCCAGGTACGATATATGATACATTAGCAAAGTGATACTAATTAGCTTTTTGGTATAATGTTTTAGTTACGCAACTTAAAGAAATAATTAGTTCGTATTTTGAACAAAAACAAAAAACAAATGCAGTGCGCAAGTGATCCGACCCGCGAAGATAGCCCGTAGCGGAAGGGTTAAAACTGCGTAAGACAAGCGATGGTGACATTGTTCGAATTTGTCGATATAATGAAAAACCATTTATTCATAATGATAGATACACTCGTCTCTCGTTATTTTCTCTCTCGTGATTTTTCTTGACGAATAGACGAATCGGACAGGTCGTTGGCGGGAAAACAGAATTTGTTTTCTCCTTAATTTTTCCTTTTCATTTCTTTTTGCATGTCAGTAACAGAGTAACTTGAATTAGTTTATTGATTCTAATTGCGAGTATGATCCAAAAATCTAATCATTATCACACCGTAGTAATAGCTAAGTAAAGAGAAATACAGAAAATCTTTATATGACTAACTGGCAACTACCATCACTTCGTCCGATACGCGAATAAAAACCTCTCTTCACTTGTTTTGCCATTTGTACAGGAAGGGTCGACTGCTGCAGGTAAACAAACGTAAGAGCGAATGGATAACTTCACAAATAAAGAAATGTAATAGACTTGTTCCTTAGAATTCATGCAATACTCTTGAAGAAATTGCATCAAATCGCGTCTATAATAATTCTTGCGTCGGGAAAACATTCCTTTTCGTTCACATGTTTTATGCAGAGCTTTTGAGTGACTCTTGTGACCCAAATTATTGCATCTCGATAATAGGCCTAAATCTCTAAAGAAAGAATATCAATGATAATGATATTCATTAGCGTGATAAATTCAATATTATCAGCCTTATCATTAGTGATTTTGGTTCTCGTTAAGTGGCTAATATCGTTATATTGTTAGTGCTAGTATATTATTAATGATGTGATAATGATGGTAATCATGATAATCATAACAATGATGATGATATAATGACAGGTAAAATAAATATAAATACTTATTAGTTATCATTAAGTTTATATCTTATTTCATCAACTTTTATCATTATTGAGGTTGTCGTCGATACACTTTTAAGAGAAACCTTTACAACATAGATGTGATGGTAACTTTTGAAAACAAACAACAGCAATCAGTAACTATGCTTATCAAATGGTGTATCGTAGTTTTAGAACTCAGTGATAAAAAAAAAAGAACCAGTAATTTGTGGTAGAATTAGATAACCAGCAAAGCGGTAGTCTTCATAAAGGATATTTTGTCGATGTATTTTGTATTTTAATCAGTGTTATTAACCCCTAGGCTTTTAAAATTGCTGATACTATATCCCCTCCCTCTTTAGTTTTTCATATAATAATCTTTTTTATGTAATCATTAATTTTGTTAATAGTTTTTTTTTTTTTTTTTTTAACGCGGGTTGATTACATGTTAATAAACTGACTCAAACGCCAATTCATTCCCTTTTTATGATTCCACTCAACCGGCAATTCAAATGAGAACACCACCGCATTATCACAAAAGATAAAGTCACTCACCCCAACCTCCAATCACGAGAAAGGACTTTATCCTAATCTTTTTTTTCTAGCCAATCACGACTACTAATCCGCTAATCCTCCCGTGTCCTTCGCTTTAAGGTCAAGACAGGATGCTGCGGACTGGATCCTACAACGGGTCGCGGGAAACAGATTCACCTGTTGCAGATCCTCCTGCTCCCCTTCATCCCCATCATGGCGCTCATCATACAGAACTCCATCAACATGGTCACCGTCCTCGAGTACCAGTATGACATGCAGGAGACCATCGACCAGGTGAGGAGGAGAGGGGGGGGGGAGGAGTGTGGGGGGCGGTGGGGGGGTAACTAGAGAGAAAGGGGAGAGGGAGGAAGGAGGGGAGGAGGGAGGGATAGAGAAAAGGAGAGAGAGAGAGAGAGCAAGGAGGGAGGGATAGAGAAAAGGGAGAGAGAGAGAGAGAAAGGAAGGGAAGGAGGGGGAGGGAGAGAAAAAAGAAGAGAAAGAGAAAAATAAAGGAAAGGAGGGCAGGGAAAGGAGGCGGTGATCCAGCGATCCCTGTTTCCTTAGTAATAAACATATTTCCCATCTCTTTGAATTCCATCCTCCTATTCTTCACCTCCTTATTATCCTTCCTCCCTCCCCCTGCCTTACTGACGCCCGTCCCTCTCGCAGGTCCAGATCAGCACCGGCCTGGGCAACGTGACGGAGGCGCTGCAGTCGGAGCGCGCCGAGATCGGGTTCTACCTCTTCACCAACGGCTCCGTCATCCGAGGCAACCTGACGGAGCACTTCGCCTACACCAACAAGCTCCTGGACGAGCTCAAGTGGCCGGTGTTCAGGACGGACCACGAGCTCTTCAACAACAAGATCCTCTTCCGGATCCGCCTCGACGACTTCCGCGACAAGATCACCAAGTTCGACACGCCCTCCGTCGAGGCCGGCATCGCCTTCTACAACAAGGCCAACTACATCTTCCTTGACCAGGTAGACAGTGGGGGGAGGAGGGAGAGGGAGGGAGAGGGGAAGAGAGAGGAGAAAGAAATGGAAGGAGAGAGAATGAAAGAGAAACAGAGAAAGAGAGAGGGAGGGGGGAGGAGAGGGAGAGAGAGAAGGATAAAAAGAATGAGAATGAATGAGAGAGAGAGAGAATGAGGGAGATATATAAATAGACATTTAAACGAATTGATAGACAGATAGCTCCATTACAATTACTTGAATGAGTTGTATGCAAACCGGATGACAGATCCTTACACGCATGAACACAAAAAGTCAACAACCGATCACATCCTTTTTCCACTAAAATAGTAATTATGTCACTACTAATGTCATTGATAATAATAATAATAACGATAATGATAATGGTAATAATGATAATAATAATTATAATAATGATAATAATAATAATAACAATAACAATGATAACAATAATAAGATGACAGAAATAATCCTAATAACGATGACGATAATGAGGATGATGATAATAACGAGGACGTTTTTGAGTATGTGGATAATGACAATGATGACGGCATGAGTAACTTCACGCTCATAGAAGACCCGACAGTACTCGTCCCTTCTCTCCCCCCCCCCTCCCCCCAGTTAACGAGCGAAATCAACGAGAAGGACGCGGCGGGCGTGTGGCGCCCTCTGCTCGCC
>BOPN01007355.1:35000-47500 GCA_017312705.2 Penaeus japonicus | reverse complement strand
TAACGATATTTATTTTATTTCAATATCGTTTCATCAAAAAACATTATCTTTACAATCACAGCCTTTGTTTTTTGTTATTTTTTCCGCCTTTGTTATGATTATCGTGGCTATAATTTCTATCACATTTATGACAGCAATTATTATTTCCTGTTGTTATCATTGCTATTTCTTCATATATGATTATAATTGTTATTATTTCCATTATTGCTAAAGTTTTACTAATAAATTTCTTGGGATTCGGATCTCATATTTTTTCTTCTTTTGTTCAGTTATCTGTTCATTTATATTTAGTATGGATAAAGATGCTGAATTTATCTAATTTGTATCACGTGTGTTTTAAGACTTTCTTTTTTTTATACATGGATATGTTTCAGAATTTATCCACGAGCTGTGGAAGACAAATTTATTTTGCATGAAAACTCACTCTCTCTGCCGATAGTGTCATGAAGGGGAAATGAAAAAGTTTGGAAAAAAAAAAAAAATAATAATAATAATAATAATTTGATAGACAGATGATTGAATAGAAAAATGAATAAATAGACAGACTGACATCAATTCCATTTTCCCTTGATCACACAACCGGCACAGAGCAGTTAGCACAGCTTCTCCTGCTCTGTTCTTTCGACTAGTTCCTCTTAACCAACCAGATATTGCTGGGGCAAGTGTCTCATTCACATAATATCCTGTGAACTATAATATTAAGACTCAGTAGGTTTATGTGACTCTTACTGTATAACCATGTACTTTGGATGTTTTTTTGTGCTGATGTTTGGTTGATATCTTTGCATTCCTATATTATGATTGATTATTACTGATATACAAACAGTATTATGTATTTATTTTTACTTCGTTCTTCCTCCTTAGCAGTATGTTAATGTTGGTATCGTGGTCAGTATGCATGGGTATTATTTTAGATGATAAGGATTTCTTTAATTTGGTGTTGTTACTTTAAACAGAGGAAAATGCAATTTGTTTACGATTCAGTGTCTAAAATGCTTCATTGTTTTGTGTATGTAGTATTAATTTACTTGATGATGTTTTACCAAATAATTCTTCTCTCTCTCTCTCACTCTATCTATCTATCTCTTCCGCTCCCTCTCTCTCTCTATCTACCCATCTACCGATCTCTCTCTCTCCTTCTCTTTCTATGTCTCTTCCACACTTTCTCTCTCTCGTCTATCTCTCTACTAATCTACTCCTTTCCTCAAAAATAAAATTCCTTGTCGTGTCATGTGTTTCTGTACAATGTCTTTTTTTTCGCTCCTCGAAGCCAGTCTCTCCCGCGCCTGCTTCAGTCTGAACGTGACTCAACGTATCTCCTACAGGCTTTTTCAGACACGCTGATCCACAAGACTCACGAGCTGGCCTACGAGAAGAAGCGTTCGGACATGCTGCTGTACCAGATGCTCCCGCCCTCCGTGGCTCAGCAGCTGAAGCAGCACAGGCAGGTGTCCGCTGAGACCTACGAGTCGGTCACTGTTTACTTCTCGGATATCGTGGGCTTCACCGAGCTCTCGTCCGAAAGCACGCCCATGCAGGTGTGTTGGCCTTGGCTTCGGTTTGGGATTATGTCTTAGTTTTTTTTGTTTGTTTTTCTCCTTCTTTTACGGTTTTTTTCCTTGTATGCTATTCGACGTGGCTGGTTTATATGTGTCATAAATTATGTTTCATTATTATCATTATGATGAGTATTAAGATCATCTTGTTTATCTTAATTATTACTAATATTACTATAAAGTCATTACCATTATAATCATCATTACTATTATCATCATTATTACTATTAGCATTACTATGATTACTATCATTATCATTATCATTGTTATCATTATCCCTGTTATTTCCATCACCATTACTATAATTATATCATTATGAATATTAATATCATCATCGCTATCATTATTGCTATTACTACTGATATTGATATTACTATTATCATAATCATCATCATTATTATTGTTATATCCGTTATTACTTCGATATTTCCAAAATGATTGTTACTGTATTATCAATGTCTTCTATACCACCTCTTGAACTGCTGTAATCGTTGCTGTTATTGTCTTCACAACAAGTAGAAAAATATGCATGTTATTGATAACATATATGTCATTGCTGTTATCATGATTATAACCTTTATCTGTATTACTATGTTGTTGCTTCTTATTATTGATGTAGTTGTAGTTGTGTTGAGCTGGTAGTAGTCGATATGTAGCAATACTAGCAATTGCAGAATATTCAATCATGATAACGTTCACTATTGCTATCAGTATCCTTAACATTATTGCTATCGTCATTGCCATTGAGACTGCAATAACGTCATCACTTTTTACAATTATTATCAGATTCCGTCACTGTCATCATCCCTGTCATCACCCTCATCACTGCTCTCGTTCTCCTCAGGTGATCTCCCTCCTCAACGCCCTGTACAAAATGTTCGACTCCAGAATCGAGTTGTATGACGTGTACAAGATAGAGACCATCGGAGAAGTTTACATGGTGGCCAGCGGCGTTCCACAGCGGATAGGTAGGTCACGGGGATGGAAAGTGTGTGAGGGCGGGCAGGAAGGAAGAAGGAGAAGAAGAAGAAGAAGAGGAGGAGGAGAGAGAGAGAAAGAGAGAGAGAGAGAGAGAAAGATAGAGAGAGAGAGAGAGAATGCGACAGAGACAGACACAGCTAAACAGACACTCTGACTAACTAATAGAGAGTTTTCTTTACTATGACAATACCTTTTGATAGATTCACTTGTTATAACTAATGTATATGGTACAAAATAGGATCACTAACATTCAAATCATGAGTTAATGCAATATGCATATTTCAGAAGAAAACAAATCGACTTCTTTAATTTCGCATTCTACGGTAAGAAAACTCACATTTTAGTACCAAATCGGAAATACGTTGAATCTTACCTTATCTAGTTAATGTTTATATAGAATAGACCGAACGATGCAAGCATTTCAGTTTAAAGGAGAGGATGTGTTTTGGTTTAAACAAGGAAAAACATGACTAATATACGTGTAGGTAATGATGATTATGAAAGCAATAATGAAAATAATTATGATGATAGATATGATAATGATAACCGAATAATAATTCTAAAACGCTATGCATGCATTTTGATGTGATTTAATTTTTTTTTCCAAACGTATATCTAATTCTGGAAAAGTCTACGGTGAAAACCCAAATTTCGCTATCATGCCGTGATCTTGAAACAAAGTACAAAATCTTTTCCCAAGTGTTCAAAACTATCAGATGAGTTAAAAATTGAAGAAAACGAGAGAGAGAGAGAGAGAGAGAGAGAGAGAGAGAGAGAGAGACCGAGACTGGCAGAGAGACAAAGCGACATGGAAAGATAGAGTAATAGTAATGACAATAGAATAACAGAAATGGTTATAAGAAATATATAGTATGATGATAATGATAATCGTAATGATGATAATATTGATTAGACACGCTGGTAAAAGGATAGATAGATAAAGGGAAGAAGAGGGAGATAGAAAAAAATAAACAGAGAGAGAGAGAGATCCTGAATATCATCCTGCAAACACAATTCAACTGAGAATCACTAGTATTTTCAATATTTCTTTCCACTCCAATTTACATCTTTTTTCGACAATAAATGATTTCGCATTTTACGTTGGGAAGTATGCGGTAAAAAACGCACATTTCAGTATCCCGCCGTATTTACGTTGAATCGTACCAAGTACAGTTAATGCACGTAGAATATAGAAAAAAACGATTCGAGCTTTGGAGATATGATATAAGGTGCTTTCTCCCTATTCAAACAATGAAAACATGGCTCATCTAGAGATATGAATGATACTGATGGTTATGCAATGATAATAAAAGCAATGATCAAAACGATATCAATAGTAACATTTATAGTAATGATAATAATATTAATAATAATAATAATGATAATAATAGTAATAATAAAAATAATGATAGTGATAATGATGACGATGATGATGATAATGATTATAACGGTAATAATAATCATGGTCATAGCAATAATGATGATGACTATAATAATGATGATGATGGAAATGATTCTAAGGATGATAATAGTAATATAATAATATTTCTGATATTGATGATAATAACAGTAATAATAGTAGTAATAATAATGATGATGGTGATGATGATAGTAGTTTTAGAATAATAACAATAAAAATAATGAAACAATAATAATTACTATAATCATAGCAAGGATAATGTTGATGATAATAAAAATTATAATGGCGATGGTGATAATAAAAATGATAATGTTAGAAGTTATGATAATGATATTGATAAAGATAATTATGATGATAATGATATTGATAATGATAATTATGATGATAATGATATTGATAATGATAATTATGATGATAATGATTACAATAACAATGATAATGATGACAATGATTACACTAATAATGATAATAATAATATCAATAATGATAGTGATGATGATAGTAACAATAATAATAACAAAATAACAAAAATAACAAGTCAAAATGGAGTACGCATACTTCTCAACATAATTCTGATTTTTTTCCGACTATCCTATATTTCGCATTGAAATGCCTAAGTCGAAAATCTGCATGCTAGTATATAGTATAGAAAAAACTATTCGAGCATTATAAAAATGACAAAAGCGTGTTTTTTCTTTGTTTAAGCAGTGAAAGACATGATTGATATACAATTAAATTAAGTTTGATATCCGATAACGATAATGATACTGATAATAACAAAAATAATTTTGATAATAAAAACAATGACTATGATAATAAACAGATCAATAACAATAAGGACAATAGTAATGATAGTGATAATAATAACAATAATGATGATAGTGATAATAATAACAACAATTATGATGATAATAATAATGATCATAATAACAATGATGATGATAATAATAATGACCATAATAACAACAATGATGATGATAATGATAATAATGATAGCAATAATAAGGATCATGATGATGATAATGATAGTAATATTAAGATCATGATGATGAAAATAAAATACTAATAACAAGGATGATAATGATGACAATTATAATAATAACAACAAATATTACGATAATGAGTAAGAAATTGATAATAATAGGAGAGAAAGTATAATAATCACATCTCATTTGTATTCATAATTATAATAATAGAAATGACGTTAATAATGTGGAGAATTATAACCTTAACCTTATATACGTTGAGACGTCAACTCTGACTATATCTTGATCGTTATTTAGAAAGGACATTTGGAAAAATGAAGGGCATGCGTCTTGGTCTTGAAATGATATATAATGTGTTTTCTCAATTGTTCAGGCAGTATGTAAAATAAACCATAACTAAGGCAAACTGAATAAGACAAGATAGAGAGAATAAGACAGACAGACAACAGAAAGACCGATAGACAGATAGACACATAGAAAGAAAAATAATCTTTACTGTGCTTTACCCTATTTTACTATAGTTATAAACCTCCTGTATATGATCCTACAATCACGAACCAACTGAGCATCAGCAGCATTTTTCTATATAACGGAATTATCTTTAATTCCGTTTTAAAAGTCTACGGCGAAAACCCACATTTCACTATCATACCGGACTGCTCTTCAAACTTTATATATACAATGTGTTTTCTCAAATGGCTTAGTCAGACTATCACATAAGTCATAAACTAAACCAAATTGAATAAATGAGAGAGAGAGAGAGAGAGATTCTTATACACCTTATCGCCTCTTCCCTTCTCTCCCTCAGGCAAAGACCACGCGGCTGAAATCGCCTCTATGGCCCTAGACCTCCTGCATGGGACCGAAAATTTCCTGATCCCGCACATGCCCGGCGAGAGGATCCAGATCCGCATGGGCGTGCACTCCGGGCCTGTGGTCGCGGGCGTGGTTGGGACGAAGATGCCCCGGTACTGCCTCTTCGGCGACTCCGTCAACACAGCCTCGAGGATGGAGTCGACCGGCTTGCGTGAGTGCGGCGTTGGCTGTGTGTGTGTGTGTGTGTGAGTGTGTGTGTGCGTGTGCGTTTTGATATAAACATATTTGATAATAACAATGTCACGAATGTCGAAAAGGTATGAATGAAATAAATTAATTCCCCAATGTAAGCAATGCAAACGTGTTGATATCACATCTTATATCAGAATTACGCGTAATCGCATATTTCTGGTGAGGCCGTAATATCGGAACATCAAATACGCATCTTGCATTGTAATATCATTCCTTCTCATGTATGTAATTTCCCAAATTCTGCATTAAATTGAACAGAGTGCAAGTGCATACATGTGAGTCAACCTCTTTTGCTACTACACATATCAACCCTTGTAGCTCTGCTTCAATCAACAACTCACGACCAAATCAATATCTCGTAGTCAAATCAATACTGCACGTTCGAATCAATAACTCACGATTGCATCAATAAATCACAATACAAAGCATACATAGGCATCACAACATATATAAGCCCACTAGGTATATTTCTGTCAGCGCCCATAATTCCACGCCCTCACTCAACCGCCGCCTTTTCCGCAGCCTTCAAAGTGCACATTTCATCGGACACAAAGAACGCCCTGGACCGGGTCGGAGGCTTCATTGTCAAGCTGCGCGGAGAACTCGAGATCAAGGTATCTCTGTTATGGGGAGGAAGGGGGTATAAATGATATATATATATATATATATATATGCATATATATATATATATATATATATACATATATGTATATATATATGTATAATATACATATATATTCATATATAAATGTATATATGTATATATATGTATATATATATATATATATATATATATATATATATATATATATATATATATGTGTGTGTGTGTGTGTGTGTGTGTGTGTGTGTATGTATGTGTGTGTACACACACACACACACACACACACACACACATATATATATATATATATATATATATATATATATATATATATATATATATATATATATATATATATACATATATATATATATATATATATATATACATATATATATATATATATATATATATATATATATATATATATATATATATATATATATATGTATACATATATATATGTATACGTATATATATATATATATATATATATATATATATATATATATATATATATATATATATATGTGTGTGATTGTGTGTGTGTGTGTGTGTGTGTGTGTGTGTGTGTGTGTATGTGTGTGTGTGTGTGTATATATATATATATATATATATATATATATATATATATATATATATATATATGTATATATATATATATATATATATATATATATATATATGTGTGTGTGTGTATATATATATGTATATATATATACATATATATATATATATATATATATATATATATATATATATATATATATATATACACATATACATATACACACATATATATGTGTGTGTATGTGTGTCATTTCTTGTTGGGTTTATGTGTGTCTGTGTGTCTCTGTGTGTGTGTGTGTGCGTGTGTGTGTACACACAGACACACACATACACACACACATATATTTATATATATATATATTTATATATATATATATATATATATACATGTGTGTGTGTTTGTTTGTGTGTGTGTATGTGTGTATGTATGTATGTATGTATGTGTATACACACACAGATATATTTATATATATATATATATGTATATATATATATATATATATATATATATATATATATATATATATATATATATATATATATATATATATATATATATGTATACACAGATAGATAGATAGACAATGTGTGTGTTAGTGTGAAGTAGCAAATAATACTAATAAGAGTGAAACAAGCTATGTAAAAGGTAATGAACAAAGTTATAATGGACAATGATGATAATGAGAAAAGGAAAGGGTTGATAACAAAAAATGATAATATTTATAATATTTATAATACCTATCATGATACTGAATATAAAAGGATAAGGAAAACGAAAATAAGAATATTAATAATAACAGTAATGGAATAAATGATGAGGATGATGATGACTGATAGAAATAAGAATAATGATAAAAAATAATCATAATAATAACAACGATAATGATAATAGATAACAATAATAACAATAAGGATAATTACAATAATGTTAATAACAATAATGATGATTATGACAATAATGATAGTGGTAACATAGATAATGATAACAATAATAATGATATAGGTGTTGATTATAAAAATTATAATATTAACGATAACAATGATCCTGATGATGATAATTATGAAAAAGGATGATAGTGAGGATAACAATAGTTATAATGATAATGATAACATTGATAATAGTAATGACAATAATAACAATGATAATAGTAATGATAGTGATGGTAATGATCATGATAATATGCCTCATAACAAGAGTAGTATTAACGATGATGACAATGATAGCAACAATAATGAAAATGATAACACTAACGATGGTTAAGATTATCATGGCATGAGTAATGATAGTGCAAAAGATGATGATCGTAACTATAATAATGATATTAGTGCTGACAATAGTAATGACAATAATGATGATCATAATTATCATCATAGCAATAATGATAACAATAACAATGAAAATAATAGATTGTAATGGTAATAATACTAAAAGTTATGGGGATGATGATGATGATAAAATGACAACAACAATAATTATTGTAATTATTATAGATATTGCTATCACTATTGATATCATCATTATTATTAATATCATCACTATTTTCATTATCATTATTACTGTTTCTATCATCGTTATTATCATTATCATTATTATCAATATCATTATATAATAACAATAATGAAAATGATAATGAGAATAACAAAGATGATGATAGCAATAATGATGATAATGATACTAATAATAATGATGATACTGATGATAATGACAATGATTATAATGATATCAACGACAATAATAATATTGATAATGATAACAATGATGATGTTGATGATAACAATAATGGTGATAAGGATAACTGTGAGGATGGCAATAATGTTGATAATAATGATAACAATAATAGTAATAATGGTGATGATAATAATTATAGTATTGATAATGATGATGATAATGATAGTAATAATAGTAATAAGGATAATCATGATAATGATGATAGAGGTAGTAACAATTATAATCACACTAGTGATATAATGATGATAAAAAGGATGATAATTATGAAAATATACGATGACAAAGATATTGATAATAAAAATAAAGATATTAATATTAAAGATATTAAATATTAATAATAACAATTATGATACTGCTACTACTAATGATAATGGCATTAGAACCGCTCTGATATCGTGTTATTATCATGAAAAGCACCGACAACAGCAACATTCATGCTGATGATAATGCAAAAAGTCGGTAGTTGCGATCCCCGATATCTTGACATTCCAAAGATAGAAATTTGGGCGGAAAAGGTTTGTGATTACTTAGTGACGCGGATCTGTGACATAGGTATAAATATAGATGTAGTTAGATGTATAGATCAATAGAGTGATATATAGATTTAGAGAGAGAGAGTGAGTGTGTGTGATTGAGAGAGAGAGGGAGAGGGAGAGGGACAGAGAGAGAGTGTGTGTGTGATTGAGAGAGAGAGAGAGAGAAAGAGAGATATAATGATAGATAGGTAGATGGATAGACAGATCGAAACTTAAACAAATGAATAAAAATGATCCATTAAAAGAGAATAATCGGCATCCCCCCTCCCCCCGTCGCCCCCAGGGTAAGGGCTTCATGGAGACGTACTGGCTGATCGGCAAGCACGGCACGGTGGGCGACCGGCAGCCCAAGCAGGAGAAGGTGGAGGAGATGGACGTCATGGCAGAAAACCCACACAGCGAGAAGGTCAGTGGCGGAGCTCTGCTCTTAACGGCGTTCGGGGTCGACGTGGAGATACATCAGCCTCTGCATATAACCCACGCACACACACATACACGCACGCACACACACACACACACACACACACACAGGTTACCATTCAACTTACTGATCTCTGAATAAGCCGATCTGTGGCATGGTCTCTCCTTTAAGATAAGTCGTAGCGTGATCCTTTTCGTTGTGTCCAAAAGCTTTATTTCCTGCAATTACAAAAATTAAATGGCAGTAGATTAACTTTGTGGATACTATGAATTGATAAAAGAGTAAAGACTGGAGGAATAGGATATGCATTGTCCTATGCTTAACACTACACTGTTTGCTGATTTAGATTCGAACAGAATATATGTTCATTTCTCTATAATTAGTCATTGATCTGGATAATCACACAGTCTCTTGTTTCAAAATTAATATTATACGGAACAGAAATATTGTGTGGAATAGAAAACATATGATGTAGTGATTTTACTCTTGATTATTAGTTTGTAGTATTAGTTACTTAACGTAAGTTAATACAGTTTGCATGGTTAATCATGAAGTGAAGGGTAGGTACTGGGGTTATTACTGAACCTTGTGGTACACGGAACCCTGTGGTACAACAGCCTGAATTTACATTTCTCATAGACATCTTACTCTTATTTTGACGTGTGATTTCCTGCAAAAAGACTTTGGGTAAGACTGCAATTACACCGATAGTATATTCGTTGCAATCGAGAACCTCACGGACAAGTCGGTCATATTACTTAATGAAATAGTATATTTGTTGTAAAAGAGAACACTACGGACATATTTGCATTAAGAAACTATTTGTATGTGCAATAATAATAGGTTCTTGGTTGAAAAGGTTTTGCTCCCGTTTTGCTGAGTAGTGTTGATATCTTACCAGGTTATGTGAATGTTAGTTCCTTTTTAAATCATTCATTTTAGCTGATCATATATTATCTACATTTTAATCAATACAGTCCTTTTGAATAATTTCCTCGCAGTTTGTGTTTTACTGATTTCGTTTCTTGTGTAGTTGCATACTTTGCCTTCAGAGTTATATTTTTACAGGGAATCATTAATTGAATCAAGTCACGAATATAAAGGTAAAGTTGCAAGCACTGATGCTTAGATCACAAGGAGCAAAAGCTTATTTGAAAGCTCTTGCACAGGTTTACCAAACAGTCTAATGTTATCAAGAGAGTATTCCTTGCATCTGCAGTAATATCATTCGTTTTGCGCTGATTTGGTGATAGTCGGTAATATACATTTTATTAATGGTGATGGTATTTATGTGTGTATTCTGATGAAAAATTAGTGATGGTGCGGCCATAGTAGGTTTGGTAAAGATATAAAGAAGATTGATACCAGTGAGCTGTACCTTACTCACAGTAAGTCAAAGTTAATATAAAGATATCTTTTTCATGGTAACGAAATCACTGACAGTTGTTGTTGATTGTTGAACTTCTTTGGTCAGTTTGATACCAAAGATCAGGTGGAAAAGTCACTGATCAACGAAAGTATTTTCAAAAGATTTGGCAAGATGAATATGTCACATTCGGTGATGGATAAAGCATTTTCTTGATGTTGGTATTGCTATCACGATCGCTGTTTTCCTACCATCGTTATTATCTTCTATTACGATTTACTCTTGTAATTTTTTCATATAAGTACTGTACCTGCACCAATACCATCATCATTATTATAAATTCATGTAAAGCAATAAAATATAGACAAAAAATATGATGTAGGAGGAACTTGAGAGAACGTGAAGGAAGTCGCTTCTAAGTTCAGAAAACTGAGTAATGCAATTATCATTAGAATGCAAGAAAGGATTCATATGATAAAGAATCTACCTTCATTTTATGGAATATATTTCGTATTCCACATTTTTTCTTACTATTCAGGTAGAATTTCGGTTGTTTTTCCTAATATCATTGGTTCATGCAGTTTGCTCGGTTAGAAGGACAGGGATAGGACTGGAAAAGATGATTTAAAGTATAGAAAGCTACAGCCATTCCTTGGCAATCATTAACATTTAGAAGCTTAGACAGTTTCCATTAAATGTTTTGTAATACCGACTTCAGACTTTTAGCAGGAACGTTATCGTTTCGCATTAATATATACAATCACAAAGTCCTATATTTCCATAGTAAAGAGCAAACAAAACACGCACAAATAAATTATATAAAAAAACACACACACATCAAACGAACAAGCACACGAACACAGACACACATACACACACACACACACACACACACACACACACATGTATATGTATGTATATATGTGTGTGTGTGTGTGTGTGTGTGTGTATATGTATATATATAAACATATATCAGAACTATACTGTACATATATACATACATATATACAAATAAGCGAGACCCTAAGATGACAAGTGCAGTAAGACTATATCAAGCAGTTATTTTTTTGGTCACTTCAAAATTTTACAATGAAGAAAATAACACGAAAATAATTATGATATTCGTATATATGAGGAAATTAATACAGCAAATAGATATAAAACTTTCTTGAATGTAGAGACGTCCCAGCCATTTTAGATATCGTATTTTCGACGATGAAACTCCATCTTTAACATAAAACGCCTTTAAGGTGAATCACTTTT
>BOPN01007355.1:27500-32500 GCA_017312705.2 Penaeus japonicus | reverse complement strand
CAGAGAGAGAGAGAAAGAGAGGAGCAGAGAAAGAAAGGAGAGAGAGAGACAGAGACAGAGAGAAGTATGATCTATAGAAGTGAAGCATGACATATAGAAGAAGAAGACCGAAAAGCAAAGAGGAGAAACCCCAAGAGGAGTCGGAGGGCCAAGCAGCATGACAAACAAGTGCCTGGGAAGTTAGTTTCCTTCAATTTGCCTTTATCGCCTGTTTATCGTAGCTCTCTTCCTAAAGTAAATGAGTGAGAGAAACGCGAGGTCTTTGTTAGCTTAAAAATAAGGGGGGGAAATATCTCCGTAATCTATAAAGATTTTTTTTTTTTTTTTTTTTTTTTTTTTTTAATCTTATAGACAATATTCATGCAAAATGTAATTGACTTTTACATGTTGATAATGATGGAAATTCCGACGTACTAGAGCTTATTTTTATGTATTTTTGATTCGTCTATTTTAATTAAAAGAAAAAGTAAACTTATCACATGAGTTTTTGACGTTTAATAAAGCTATTCTAGTTTAAACATCCAGAGACTCATGGCTATACAAAATGAACATCAAGAAGCGTACTTTATACTAGTTTATTTTGTGTGTATGCATATAATGAACATGATCTGAATAATGAACATGAAATGGACTTGGTTAACACACAAGACATTAGCTTTAGTCTCTTTCCTTATATGAATGTATATAGTGACTAAGCAAATAAGAAATATGTATTATGGAGATATACAGCGAAACCTCACACGCTTTACATTCCCTTGTTCCGTTGCTCCTTGTCCCATGCTGTGACTCGCAACTCATAGAGAATGGAAAATCTATAGCATATTCGGTTACTGATTTTCCGAACAGTTTTCCGAACAGCATATTCGAAAGGATTTTGTTTTTTGACTGTAGAGACTCGGGTGTGAATATTAAGCGAAGATTATGTCAAATATACTATACATTTATGCAACTTGTGATTATTAAATACTATATATTAATTTGCATATGGCAACTATGTTATGGCAAGTGCTTAAAGGAACCTGGAGAGGTGACAGAAAGTGATCAGTGACTGCAATGACCTGCAGGGTAGAATTATAAACGCAAAAGGAGCTATTTTAAAATCGCGTAATTCGGCTGCTATGGCATACTGTGAGACTGCGCTGTATCTTGCAATACATATCTGTATATAAACCCTGCTATGTAGGATGAAAACTTCCTTAGGCTGTAACTGTGACTAAAATAGGTGTTTAGCTGTATCAATTGCAGATAAGTAGTCATGCTCTTACCTTTTCTTATTTGTAACATCGAATCAGATATTTGAAAAAGCCCCCATAGTCAAAAAGGAAACAAAAATAAGTGACAAAATAAGGTACATCTCAATGTCCTAATAAAACAGGAAGTTTACATTACAAAAGGTTCCCCATAGAAAGAGTATCTGGATCTCTAGCTCACTTGATATATCCAACATGATAAAGTTATATCTATGTTCCCTATTTTGTAAAACATGAAGTGCAGATTCTAGGCTATATATTACAAACTAACAAAAAGTTATAACTAAGTTTTCTTCCTATTTCCGGCATGAAATTTTCCCGAAATCTTTATTCTCGAGATCATACTTTCATACAGCTATTAACTGCTTTGTAATTTTAGGTAAATGAGCATTGGAGTTATTAAGTTGAACAAATAGTCCATCTCACGTAGCTCTGTCTTCAGCAAACTTCTGTAAATATGAAAAATAAAAGATTGTTCTTACATTGTTATATCTGATCACTATCATCAGCTTATTCATTACCCATATTATGACAAATATCTTTAGCAGTTAAATTTTATGTAAATAGGTTTACAATTGCATTCTTCATTGTAATTATGCATGTAGACTTCATCACGTTTATTATGCAGACAAGTAGATCAGCATGCGTTTTCACACTAATATATTTCACACTAACGGAACCTTATGGAACAGTACTGTTTGTTAATCTTAAGTTTATCTGTTTTGTGGATTTCGAGAAGTTGCTTTGATGAATTGAAACAAATCTCTTTTCCTCAGTAATGGAAGGAGACAAATTATATCCGATGTAATATCCTCTTAGACATTATTAGCATAATGACACACACTACCGATAGGACTCTAGTGTTCAATTCTAGCGTAGTACAGAATGTTTAGATATTTTAAGTAAGATGTATTTCTTGTTACCATACAAAGCACATGTGTATAATATTAGCTTTTAATATTGAGAGTTAGAATGCAATGGCTTAGGCTGTAGGACGAGGTCGTTGTTTGAGATTATTATGATGTACAATAATGTGAAAATCCATTTATGAATAATCTAGAATGTTTATCGAAGATGCAGATCTAGTATTATTTTAATATGGTGTTTTTTGCAAAAATAAAGAAAAATTGCAAATCCACGTCTGAGAATTATTTCTTTATTGCTTTTACCCTGATCGAATGTAAATAGCTTCTTTCATTGGTAAGTCTAAGAACACTGCTTTGCCACATCAAATCAAATGCCTTTGAGATACAACTTCATTCCTTCACAAGCATAAATGTGATCCATCTTTCCATTTAGATGTTGATAAAAAAAAAAAAGTTTAAATAACATAACCGATTCCGCGCCAAGGTCAGAAGCAGAAAACATTTCATAGATGTCACGATGCCTCTGAAAAGAAAAGAAAACAAAAGAAAAAAAACATCACCTTTATTTTTTGAATAATAAAAAGACTACCACACATTCCTGAAACTTTATTTTCCTGAAAATCTGCAACCACTGCATCTAAAAATCTATGATTCTAAATGTCAGAAGCGAAATAAAAGGCGACACCATCTCGTCCGCGCGAGTCCAGATTAAAATCAAGGTCAGGAAATTGAAGCTTAATGCTGGTTATGCCAGGACTCCTTTGGCTTATTAGTTACAAGAGGCTTTCTTCTCTCGCCATTCGTTTTATTCTTCTTCTTCTTCTTCTTCTTCTTTCTTTCTTTTTTGATATATGAGTGACATTTGACTGATATGTCTGACGTGACAGTAAGAGAGGGATAAGCGATAGGTGAAACAACGAGCGTACGTACATGTATGTATATATATATATATATATATATATATGTGGTAGGATATATATGTAACAACTAGAGTGACATGAAAAATACAAATTACATTCATGTTTGCATTATATAGAATACAATAGCAAAAGCATACATGCGCAAATTATATTCGATAGACATAATAAAAATTCCAGCAGACATGATATATAAGTACAAATGGTTATTGCAAGGTTACAGAGAGAGAGAGAGAGATGAATGAAACTCTCTATGCTGTATCTAAATTATCATAGTTCAGGAGAGAAAAACACGACAACAAATATCATTTCGGTGACCGCCATTTTGATCACGAGGCGCCATGCTGTCTGCTGGCCGTGGATTAAGCGTTTTGTTTCTTTGATCAAGACAAGATCAATATCTAATGGAACTACAATATCTTGGCCTGATTAAGCATTAGCTAAAGAGAAAAGGGAAAGGGCTCTAGCTATCGAACATAGATCAAGTTAACTGATAAAGAGAGAAATAACCGTTATAGGTGATGAAGAGCATCCTGTTTTCCTTTTCTTTCTTTCTTTCTTTTTTCTTTGTTATGACAGCATTTGTGCTTTTGATTCTTGTCTTTTTCTATGAGCGCATTCGTTCTCTCTTCGTTAAAGGTTTTATAACTAAGAATGTATTGAAAATGAATAAGTGAAAAACTGTTTAAAAGTCCTCGGTGCGAAGATAAAAGTTTTGAGCTCCGAGCAACTGCGAAACAATACGGTCAGTTGTTTCCAATTTTAAAATTCGAAACGTCTTTAGATAAAAAAAAAAAAAAAAAAAAAATGTAATCGGAAATACATGTAGATTGAAATAGATAAATAGATAGATAAATGAATAGATAAATAGATAAACAGCTCTGAAACCCTGTTTTATGAAGAGTTACAGAGCTTGATAATTATCTAAAAACATGTTTATCATGAGCTGAACAAAGATCTCCCGTCTGAAACACCAGTCACAATGATGATTATAATGATAGTGCTTATGATAATAATATCAATAACAATAGTGACGCTACTGAGAGCGGCAGAAGTTATAGAAGGATAATAACAATGATAGGAACGATCAGAGTGATAATGATAATAACAGTGATAATGATGATAATAATAATGGAGATGATACGGATAATGATAGTGATTATCATCATTAACATAATGATCATGATTAATATTATCATTATTGTGTTTACTTTGTTGTTTCTACTATCTTTATGATCCTTATTATAATAATTATTATCATTACTATCATTATCATTATCATCATCATTGTTGTTATTGTCATCATGATAACAATCATAATGATAATGACAATAATGAGTTTATCAATAAGTAGGATGATATTAACAGTGAGGATAATGAAAATTAGGATAATGAAAATTAGGATAATGAAAATTAGGATAATGAAAATTAGGATAATGACAATGATGATAATGAAAATGATACTGATATACAATAATAAAGATAGTAATGAAAGAAAAATTAATAGTGATAATGAGAAAGATAAAAATAATGATGATAAACATGATTACAAAGACAATAATAAAGATGGTAGTGATAACAATGGTAATGATTAATAAAAATGATAATGGCAACAACAGCGTCTATGATAATTATCACACTAATGATACCTTTAATGATAATAATGACAATGATATTAATGATAATAATGATAATGATATTGATTATAGTAATGATGATGAAGATGAAAATAACAATAAGGATAACAATAATCAAAATGATGATTGTAATTATAATGATGATAATACTTATGATAAGAATTATGATATCAATAATTATATCAATGATGATAATGATAATGAGGATAATAATGATAATGGTATTAATAGCAAAAATAGTGATAATGATAGTTATCATGATGATAATGATAATAACAACAATAGCTATCATGATGATAAGGATAATTATGATAATGATAATGATGATAA
>BOPN01007355.1:20000-22500 GCA_017312705.2 Penaeus japonicus | reverse complement strand
CTCTGCTGGAGGAGAGATAAAGAGAAAAAGGGTTCGTGAAGTGGTGACAAGTGTTATCGCCCCAACCTCTGGCTACTGGGAGACCCGCGAGGTGATTAGCAGTCTTAGTGCGAAGCGTGGTGTTGGCTCAGGAGGACTTCCGCCGGCCTAGGCTCCTGCTGCAGCGTCTTCTCAGGTGCGTCGTCTTGGCCGCGGCGGCGTCTCGCGCCCAAACCTCCGGGTGGCGTCTCCTGCGGGGCTTATAAGACAAGGGCGTCACTGGCTCTGGTTGTGCTGTTAGCGTGGCTTCAGTGATATCTCATCCTAGGGCTTCTAGGACAGTGATGTCTCTTGTCATAGCTTATGCAACAGCTTCTATAGTAGTGACGTGTCTGGCTGTGGTTTCTAGGGCTGTGACGCCTCTTGAAATGGCTTCTGTAGCAGTGAAGCTAAAAGAAGACTGAAGGGCAGGCGCTGCGCGGGGATGAGTAGAGAGTAAATTAGGTGTTTCTATCAAATTCTGACTCTTAGAATATAAGGAATCTCCACTCAAGAAACTCGTAAGTGAATTCTGGGTGTGGATGTCCGTAGAGTTAATTACTTACGGACCGTTGAGAGTTAGTTGTTTTAGCCAATACACAGAATAGATGAATTTCATAATTATTACTTTGTCCCATACAACAGCTTCAGCCGCAACTCTAACAAGCAACAAACAAACAAATGAGCACAAAAGTAGCGATATTAAAAGGATAATAAAATGTAACAGATAGTAGTCAGATTCTTAAAAGCCAACTGTTTCAAAAACAGCAGAATCCTTAGAAAATAAAGATAATAATGTTGATAATTCATGAGAATCATAATGACAACAACAAGAATAATGTTGATTATGATTATAACAATGATAATGATACCAAGAGTAATTTCAATGACACTAATGATGATAATAATGATGATGATAATAAAAAATATGATAACGGTAGATAGCAATGAAAATACAAATAATGATAATGATAATAATGATAGCATTAATGATAATGAAAATGACAATTATAATGATCATAACAATAATAATAACAGCAAACTTTATGCTAATAATAATAACAACAACAATAAATACCATGATCTTAATAATGATACCAATGATAATGATAGTATTGATGATGAAAATAATGATAGTAATAACTATAATAATTATGGTGATAACAATAACAGTGATAATTATATCAATATATTGATAATAAATATAATTATAACAATAATGTTAATGATGATAATAATAACAAGAATAAGAATAGTGATAATGATAATGTTAGTAATGATAACAGTAAAAGTAGTAACAATAATAATAAAATTGATAATGACAATAATGATAATGACAATAATAATGACAGCAATGATAATGATGATGATAATGATTATGATTGAAATGATAATAATGATGATAATAACAATGATAATGATAATAATAACAATAATGGTAATAATGATAGTATTGATGATAATGATGATAATATTAATTATGATAATAATGATAATAGAAATGATAACGATGATAATAACAAAAATAATGGTGATGAAAATATTAATGACAATAACAATAATGAGGATAATGATTTTGTTGATAATGATAATGATATTTATGATAATGACAATAATAACATTAACAGTAACACTACTACTAATAATAATAATAATGATAATGATTATAATGATAATAATGATCATAATAGTAATAATGATAGTAACAATGATAATAACAATAATGATAATGATAACAATGATGATAATTATAATGATGATAATATTAAGGGTAATGACAATGATAATGATAATAATTATAACATAAATAATGATAAACATAATAGTAATATGATAATGGTAATGAAGCAAAGACATTAACAATAATTATGATGATGATAAACAGATGAATAGTAATAATAATGATAGTAGTTGTAGTAGTTATAATACTAATGATAATGATAATCATCATCATGATGATAGATCAAAAATAATGATAATGATACTGACAATAATACTGAAAATAATAGTAATGATAATAATGATAACGATAATAACAATGATGACGATAATAATGTCAATGATAATAATAATGATACTTACTAAAATGGTAACGATAGCAATGGTGGCGATGTTAATAATAATGATAATATAATGATCATGGCAACGATAATGACAGCAATAGCAGCAATAATGATAGCATGAACAGCAGGCAGCGAGAGGGCCAGGCAGCGCCGATCCCAAACCGAGCCAGCCTCCGAGTCCCAATGACCGACGCTCGCCCTCCCCCCCCAGCCAGATGTTAAGCTCCCGTGCCGCCGCCTTCAGCGTGAAGGCGCTCCTGACGGCTCCCAGCCACCCGGGGGGCAGGCAGGACGAGGCCCTCAGTGCAGCCCAGAGTGAGGACGACGCCCCATGCCCCGGCGACGAGGAGTGTCCGAGCGAGCCTCCGTCCGAGGCCTGGATCGCGAAGGGCGAGGCCGCAGCATCCCCGCCGACCTCC
>BOPN01007355.1:10000-12500 GCA_017312705.2 Penaeus japonicus | reverse complement strand
CTGATAAGACGAAAGAGGCCGCCAACGAAAAGCGGGATAAGATAGATACTTGTCTAGATAAACAGTTAGATAAGATCTCCTTTGAAGATCTTCACCGCGCTCCTCTCTTGTTTTTTGTTGTTGTTTTTTTTTACGAATGTTGTTGTTCCACACTTTCTGATTTTTTTTTTTAGATGATTTATTGTCGTGGTTTTGCTCGTGGGGTCTTTTCGTGTTTCGTGTTTTGTTGTGTTGGCGTTTTCCTTTTTTTTTGAGGGAATTGGAATCGGTGTTATGTATGTTATGACTGTATTTTGATGTTGTTTTTATGTCGTTATATGATCTTGCACACGCACACATACGCACAAACACACACACACAGACACACATACACACACACACAAACACACACACAAATACACACGCACAAACACACACACACAAGCACACACACAGACACACAAACACACACGCACACACACACACAAGCACACACACAGACACACAAACACACACGCACACACACACACACACACGCACACATGTACATTACATATCCGCTACAGTCCCTGAACGTGGAAATTAACGCCTTTCCTCCTCAAAAGAACGGTATTTAGGGGAGACTGATATCAAAGGAAAGAATTTACAAAGGAAATCATTTGGCAATGTTGGTTCTGGGATTATAATGATATCGTTGTCTATATCAATACTTATAGTAATTATTTTCATCACTGGTATGATTAAGATATCGATAATACCCACTATGATAATGCCCATTACCATATGATGATGATAATCAGTATCACAATAGAAAAAAAAATGACATTGAGAGCGATATAAGCGGCGAAAATTACCATCAAAACACTCCAGTCACCCCCCCCCCTTCACAGCCCGCCTTCCCTCCACTCATCCCGCCTCCTCCTGTCCTTCCCCAGATCATCCTACACTCCATGCAGAAGTACCAGCCAAGGATCTGGGTGCAGGAAGTTGCTCCTGGAACCACCTGGGCCGACCTGCCCCGCCTCGTCGACAGGCAGCGAGCCCACAGCGCCATCTTCCACGAAACCGTTTTCATAACCGTGACAGCATACCAGAATCAACAGGTAAACACGGGTCATGGCGGGGAAAAGAAGGGTTCGATTATTGTGGCGTTGATGGTGTGTGAGATTGGATGAATGGTGTGGGTGTGTGTTGGTTCTGGTGTTTATTTGAAATGGGTTCGAATGGGTGGGATGATTTTAGAATTAATGGGCGATGGTAAGAAGTAGTTATGGAATGGTGGGGTTGAATTGCTTCGTTATGTGTGAATGATAAGAAAGTGGTTTGCTCATAAGAATGTGAAGCTATAATAAATAACACATATAAAGCTATGAATTAATTCTCTTGATTATATTCTAACCAATGCATTCCGTCTTCCCGCCCTGTTACAATGTGAAATTTCAAGATGTAATTCCGATGATTTCACTGATTGATAATCAACATTCAGAACTAAAAAGATGGTTTTAAAAAGACCGCATTTAGACCTTTATGTCACAGGGATCGCTCCCTCAAAAGTTAGATCGGAATAAAATAAACTCAGTCCCCCTGAGTATTTCTTTCTGGGCCAAATTTACCTGTACAAGGAATAAAGAAAGATTCACAGGGAACAGACTGACTGCTTGCAGGCGCTGGGAAAAAGTCATGATCTTTATTCTTATTCATGTAAAGTGAGACAACGTGACATGAAAATCGACGTATGGACGATGGGCAATAAACTTGAGATGATATAAAAGTGATGATAATGATGATGATAGTAATAATGACTATTATTCATATTGCTTTTGTCGTTTTAGTAGTTATCATTATTGTTATAACTATCATCGTTATTTTCATTGTCATTCTGTTATTATTATTATCATAATCATTATTGTCAACATCATGTTGTCATAATTATTGTCATTATCATCATCATTACTGTTGTTGTTATTATTATTATTAATATCATTATTTCATTACATCTGTAAGTGTGCTGGTATCAATTACGCACCAGAGCCAAATAGAACCAGGAATGCACTGTAAGAGGAAACATTAAACCTTTTCTTCCTCCTCTTTCCTGGTCTGACCTCTTTCCTATCTTCTTCAGATAACCAGACTGAAAATTGACAGCAACCCCTTTGCCAAAGGCTTCCGCGATACTGCAAAACAAAAGTGAGTTTAATTAGTTTTTTGTTATCAGTTATTGATATCCTTTATCGTTTAACTGCTATCGTCTTGACTGATATCATAGCCAAAAATACTTTGATATTCTCAAAGTATATCAGCATTGTCTCCTCTCTCCCCCTCCTCCTCCTCCTCCTTTCCTCTTCCGATTTCCTTACCAAAGAGGAAAACTATCTCGACGCTATATTTTCCTAACCAACACAAATTCACAAATGAACCTCAGTCTCCTCTTTCGACTTCGGGAAAAAAAGAGATAAAAAAAAATCTTATGAAACAAAAGCCTCTTTGCTCAAAGATGATCTCGGGAATTCCACGAAGTCTG
>BOPN01007355.1:0-2500 GCA_017312705.2 Penaeus japonicus | reverse complement strand
TCAACACTAATTCAGTATAGAAAGCCAACACACACACACACACACAGGCACAGGCACATGGTGTCCATACAAGCAACGACCGTACAAATAAAGCAAAGCAAAGAGGTAGCCACTTGAGGCTTATACACAGATTGCTCGCCCTGGACCAGTGTCTCAAGTGTACACATCAAAAGGTGTACAAAATTCCCTTCCCACGGGGTCGAATATAGTTGGGTTTCACAAGTGTTAAGACTACATTCACCCTTACATAAAATCCCTGGAATTCAAACTTAGACGTAATAACCAATATGCAAGATTGAAGAAGGACTTTGCAACACAAATAACCGTAGGAGCAACAGAAGTTCTGAAGAAAAAAGTTTTGAGAAAATGGCGGAATATAATTGTTGTGATGTCCTAAGGGAGATCGGAAGAAATTAGATTTTAGAATTATTGAAAAAAATATGTGAAGCTTATTAATAGTATTGGAATGATGATAGAGTAATCATAACGATGATAAGGATGATGATAATGATGGTAATAATGATGATAATAAAGATTATGATAATAAGCATGATGATGATATATAATAATAGCAATGATGATAGGTATAATAGTAATTAAAAGAAAGGTAATAACGATACATTAGTAGTAATGAAATGGATAATAATGATACTAATGATGATAAGAATAAGTAATAGTGATAATGATAATGACGATGATAAAGATTAGAACAACAATGGAAATGATAATGATTATAATGATAATGATGGTGATGAATAACGATAATAATCGATAATGATAAAAGAAATAATGCTGATAATGACAATAATAAAAATGATAATGATAATAATTTTGATGATTCAATTCGGCAGTATATAGGGTAGGTGTTAGCCCACTGCCCCCCCCCCCCCTCCCCCCGCCCTTACTCATTAAGGAAAATGATGGAAAGGAAGATTCAAAACATCCAGTCCTATAATCATGTTTATGAAATAAAGTTGCTCGGTTGTTCCTATGTGAATGGATAATGAAAAGAGTTTAAGAGTAGGTTATTACATGTTTTTTTTTTGTTTTTGTTTTTTTCATCATTCATATTTCCATAATTTTCCTCCTCAATTTCTTGGTTTCTCGGCGACATGTTAAAACGTGTTTCCATTTCTCACGAAAATAATAATAATAATAATAATTCTTAAAAATCAGCTGGACTCTCTCCTTAACTTTATCATGGAAATGAATACAGATGCTTGATAAACATACGAATTTCCCCGCCATTTGGAATTTGATACACAGGCCTACATTTGAAGCATTTATTTTATATTCGTTATCCAACTGCCTCTAAAAGCGACAAGGAAGCGCTTGTCGCACGGCATTTGTTTTTAAATGGTGATCTCAGGGATCGATGGAAACGCATTAAAATTTACTGATATTTCTATATAGTCTCATATAATTGTCCATTGATTGAGTTACAACTTTTTGGCAATTTCCGGTGCATTGCCTTTCTATACTGAATTAGTGTTGATAATATATTGTGTATTCGTTGCCTCACAGGTGAAAGTACGTCACAAATACTAGTTATCTGAGACTCAATTACTATTTTCTATGCATGAAAAAAAAAAAAAAAAAAAAAAAAAATAAAGCGAAAGGAATAAAAAAAAAGGAGAGGAAGAAAACGAGTTAAAATAGAAAAAAAAGGCAGAAAATGAATAATAGAAGAGAGAAAAAAAAAAAAAGAGAGAGAGAGAGAGAGAGAGAGATGTATATATATATATATATGTATGTATATATATATATATATATATATATATATATATATATATATATATATATATATATATGTATGTATATATGTATGTATATATATATATATATATATATATATATATATATATATATATATATATATATATATATATATATATATGTATATATATGTATGTATATATACGTATATATATATATATATATATATATATATATATATATATATATATATATATATATATATATATAAACAATATTTCTAAATCCGCCAGGAAAATACATCTCATATTTCATCATAAATTCACATATGACTGAAACGGATAAAGGAAACATTTATAAAATCGTAGATTTGTATATACCTGATATTCAAATATCATTTTATTCAGTATTTTACAAATGCTGACCACAGAAATGATAAATAACGACTGACAGTTTCTGGTATAGATAAAGGTCTAAATGAGAATTAATAATTTTATAACGCATGAATTGTATTGCAAGTGTTTTGATTATATCCTTATCAGAATTATATTACATATAATTCGGATCACAAGGCAATTGAACTATGATTATTGAATCTATTCTTACAACTTCTTATACATCTGTCACAATGAATTTTGTTTAAAGAAGGATAAGGGTAAGCCAGATTTGTGGAGCAGATGCTTCGCCGGGCTTATGCACTGAGACCATATAGAGAAATAAAACAACATATTTTATTTTGTACAACTAATGACTCTATACCGTCACATGGAAAAGATATATATAT
>BOPN01007354.1:37237-39737 GCA_017312705.2 Penaeus japonicus | reverse complement strand
ATGGAAAGTTCATGGGGTTTGTTCGTCGCTGCCCCGTTTTATGCTCCTCATTAGCATAATTGTTATGCAGCAAATTCACTTTTGCGTAATTGCTATTTGTTGTGCTGCTAATTTGTGGTTCGCGTTTTCTGATTTCCGTTTTCTTCCTTCTTTTTCTATTGTTTTTTTTTTAATGATTTATGTTATTTTTTTTTTTTTTTCGTTTGCTGCTATGTTTATCTTCGTCTTGCATATCTAATGTTAATTTTCATCCATTTATCTCTCTCCCTCTTTTGTTTGTTTTTTACCTTATTTGCTTCCAGCTGGACTTCCTTGTGTCTCTGTTTCCCTATTTATTTCTCTCGCCTATCAAATCCTACATTTTTAGCTTTCTTCTCCACTTTACTCTTTCTTTCTGTATTTTCTTTATTCCTCTTTCTTATTACCCCAACAGCGTAATTCCTCTCGCTCGCTTTCCATATCCCATTCTCTTTTCTTTCTTGGATTTCACTTGTTTCTTTTTTCTTTTTTTCTTTTTTAACTTTTCTTTATCTTTCACCGACCGCTAAACTCTACGCTTTAAAATCCCGGTTTCGTTTTCTTCCCTCGACTATCTTCTCTCTTTGTCTCTCGTGTGCAGCTTTTCCCCTTTCCCCCTTCCTTATTTCTTTCCTTATCTTCCTTCTTACGCATTTACATCCCCATTTTTTGCTTTACATGTGCCATCTCTCTTTCCTCTTTATTTCCACTTATCTCCTCCTTTTCCCACTCCTACCCAGTTTTCCCCTCTCTTGACTACTTTCCTTTTTCCCAGGTCTTCCTACCACCTTCCCCCTCTCTCTCCCTCTCCTCTCTCCCTTACCCCTCACTCTCTCTTCTCCCTCTCCTCTCTCCCTCACCCCTCACTCTCTCTTCTCCCTCTCCTCTCTCCCTCACCCCTCACTCTCTCTTCTCCCTTCTTCTCTCCCTCACCCCTCACTCTCTCTTCTCCCTCCCCTCTCTCCCTCACCCCCTTTCTCCCTCCCCTCACCCCTCACTCTCTCTTCTCCCCTTCTCCTCTCTCCCCTCACTCTCTCTTCTCACTCTCTCTCCCTCACTCTCTCTTCTCTCTCTCTCCTCTCTCCCTCACCCCTCACTCTCTCTTCTCCTTCCCTCACCCCTCACTCTCTCTTCTCCCTCTCCTCTTTCCCTCACCCCTCACTCTCTCTTCTCCCTCTCCTCTCTCCCTCACCCCTCACTCTCTCTTCTCCCTCCCTCACCCCTCACTCTCTCTTCTCTCTCTCCTCTCTCCCTCCCTCCCTCTCTCTCTCTTTCTCCCTCCCTCTCCCTCCCTCTCTTTCTCTCTCTCCCTCTCTCTCACCCCCTCACTCTCTCTTCTCCTCCCTCACCCCCTCACTCTCTCTTTCTCCCTCTCCTCTCTCCCTCACCCTCACTCTCTCTTCTCCCTCTCCCTTCTCTCCCTCAATTCCTCACTCTCTTCTCCCTCCCTCACCCCTCACTCTCTCTTCTCTCTCTCCTCTCTCCCTCACCCTCACTTTCTTCTCCTTCCCTCACCCCTCACTCTCTCTTCTCCTTCCCTCACCCCTCACTCTCTCTTCTCCCTCTCCTCTCTCCCACCTCACCCTTCTCCCTCTCCCTCTCTCCCTCACCCCTCACTCTCTCTTCTCCCTCCCCTCACCCTCACTCTCTTTTCTCCCTCTCCTCTCTCCCTCACCCCTCACTCTCTCCCTCCCTCTCCTCTCTCCCTCACCCCTCACTCTCTCTTCTCCCTCCCTCACCCCTCACTCTCTCTTCTCCCTCTCCTCTCTCCCTCACCCCTCACTCTCTCTTCACTTCCTCCTCTCTCTCTCTCACTCCCTCACTCTCTCTTCTCCCCCTTTCCTCTCCCTCACCTCACTCTCTCTTCCATCTCCTCTTCCCTCACCCCTCACTCTCTCTTCTCCCTCTCCTCTCTCCCTCACCCCTCACTCTCTCTTCTCCCTCTCCTCTTTCCCTCACCCTCACTTCTTCTCACTCTCCTCTCTCCCTCACCCTCACCTCTTCTCCTCTCCTCTCTCCCTCAGACCACACTCTCTTCTCCCTCTCCCTCCCTCACCCTCACTCTCTCCCCCACCCCCTCACTCTCTCTTCTCCCTCCCTCACCCCTCACTCTCTTTTCTCCCTCTCCCCCCTCTTCTCCTCCTCCTCCTCCTCCTCCTCCCCACCATTCCCCATCCCCTCCCTCGGCTCCCCCTTCCCCTCAGACTACAATAGCTCACGCAGAGGGTATCAAGTATTCACGCCACATGTCCACTAAATGGAAATGTATCACTCTATCCTGAGCGAACACCAGATACCGAATTCAGGGAACCGAGGCACTCTAAAACCCCTTGTATTTTTTTACCGTTATTTATTTTTTATTTTTTTAAGTGGATGAGGAGACAAATTACCAAAAATAGTAATGATGATTCAAAACTGTGTACGTGTGGTGTTAGAATTTGTTTATCTGAATATTTTTACTAATATAGATATTCGTCAGTGT
>BOPN01007353.1:57500-60784 GCA_017312705.2 Penaeus japonicus | reverse complement strand
GGAGGGAGGATGAAGGAGAGAAGGAAGAGAAGCATGGGGTGAGAGGGAGGGAGGACAGAAGGAAGGGAGGGAAGAGGGAAATATAAGAAGTATGGGGTGAAAAATAAGTAGCAGGAAGGAGAGAAAGAAGAGAACCATGGGTTGACAAGGAAGGAGGAGAAGAGAGGGGTATGAGGTATGTTTATGAGAAAGGAAGGAAGGAAGGAGAAGAGAGCGGGAACTGAATGAGGACAAGAGTAGGAGAAGAAATGGGAAGCGAAAGGAAAGGAGTGCGAAGAGAGGGAGGAAAAGGAGGAGAGTGAGAGAGTATAAAAAGGAGGAAGGAGAAGAGTGAGACAAGAAAGGAAGAGGGAGGGAGAGAAAGAGGAAATTAGGGAGAGGGAGGGAGAAGAAATGAAGATAGAGAGGAGAAAAGGGAGGGAGAAGAAAGGGGTGAGAGAGAGAGAGTGACGAAAAGGGAGAGATAAGAAGAGATAGATAGATAGAGAGAGAGAGAGAGAGGAGGGAGAGGAAAGAAAGGAGAAGAGTGAGGAAAAGGGAAAGAGAAAAGAGAGAGAGAGAGAGAGTGAATAGGAAGGGAAAGAAAACGAGAAGGGGAGAGAGGAGGACGGACGGAGAAAAAGAGAGGGAAACGGTATTGTTGTGAGAGTCATGCTTCCGGGCGGTTGGCTGAGGCTCGAAAAGTTTAATAATGTTACCGAGAACTGCAAAATGATTATTAATTCGGCGAACATGTCGATGCAATTGAGGTGAAGTTGCACTTGTGTCCTTTGTCTGACAATTAATACAACCGTGTTATACGCTGTTCGCTGCACAGTCAAGTATGGAATCTTAATTCCATGAATCTGTGAATATACGCACGCACACACATGATACTTACATCGGCGTATGTCTAATTCTAAACATATAATTGCAAACTTGCAAGTTCACACAACACGGGATCTTCTTTCTCTCTCTCTTTATTTATCTATCTGTCTGTCTATCTATCTATCTATCTATCTGTTTGTCTGTCAGTCTGTCTGTCTCTCTATCCCTCTGTCTCTCTCTTTCTTTCTCTTTCCTTCTCTCTCCTTCTCTCTCCTTTTCTCTCCTTTTCTCTCTCTCTCTCTCTCTCTCTCTCTCTCTCTCTCTCTCTCTCTCTCTCTCTCTCTCTCTCTCTCTCTCTCTCTCTCTCTCTCTCTCTCTCTCTCTCTCTCTCTCTCTCTCTCTCTCTCTCTCTCTCTCTCTCTCTCTCTCTCTCTCTCTCTCTCTCTCTATCTATCTCTATCTCTCTATCTCTCTATCTATCTATCTATCTATCTATCTATCTCTTATCTCTCTCTCTCTCTCTCTCTCTCTCTCTCTCTCTCTCTCTCTCTCTCTCTCTCTCTCTCTCTCTCTCTCTCTCTCTCTCTCTCTCTCTTCCCCCTCCCTCCCTCTTTCTGTCACACCGTCCTTCCCTCCCTATATATATATATTTTCCCCTCTCTCCATTTCCTCCTCGAATTCTGAATAGCTTTACGAGGTCTGTCTTATCTCTCTAACTTCGGCCTTGTCTTAGAAATGGTGGGTTGCTTTGGGAACTTGAAGTGGGGAGGGAGGGAGGGAAGAGAGAGAGAGAGAGAGAGAGAGAGAGAGAGAGAGAGAGAGAGAGAAGAGAAAGAGAGACAAACAGACAGACAAACAGACAGACAGACAGAAGCAAATATAGACAGACGCAGAAACAGAGAGCGGGATCTCAAGAAAAAAAAACTAAAACCAGAGAGAGCGAGCAAGAGAAAGAAAGAAAGATAGAATGCGAGAGAGCGTCCCTGGCAGCGAGCTATCCCAGCTGATGCTTCGCAGAAGGAAGATCTTATCTCCTGCGTGAGGGAGAGGCTTGGGTGATGCTGCTACATGCGCCTCACGTCCAGGGGTCTCTGTGTAAAACTTGTTCTTGGTGATTCCAGGTGGTTGCTTCGGCGGCTGCAACTCTGGCGGAGTGGGCGGGGGGAGGGGGAGGGGGAGGGGGTGTGGGGGATGGGGAGGAGAGGGAGGGGGGTTAACAGGGTGGGTAGAGGCATGGGGGTGAGTAGGGTCGGTGGAGGGGAGATGGGGCGGGTAGGGTAGGTGGGGGATGGGAGGATAGGGTGGTGGGGGGGAGGGTAGAATGGAAGGGTGGAACGGGATAGGGGTTATGGGAGGAGGGTGTGGGTGTGAGGGTGGGGGTGGGGGTGGGGGATGGGTAGATGGAGTGGAGGGGTGAAGGGAGAGGTGAGGGAGGGGGTGGAAGAAAGGGACGAGGGAGGAGGGGGAGAGAATTAGAAGAAAGATGGCTGGGGGGGAATGGAGAGGTATTGGTGGGGGATGAGGGAGAAGTGGGGATAGGGGAGGTGGAGGGATCGTTGAAAATGGCGAATAGATACGGGGTACGAAGGGGAAACAGAGAGAGACAGAAGAGGGATTCGATGGAAGTGTTGGGGGAAATAGGGAAGAAACGAAGCAAAGATTGGGGAAATATAAATGAGGGGAAATAAAGAGAAAGGAAGAATGGGGGAGGGGAGAGAAAGGGAAAGGGAAAGGGAGGGGAGGGGTGGAAGATGGGAAGGGAAAGTGTCCATCACTAATAGTCAAGGAGAGTGATAATATTGGAAGAAAGAGATACGAACGATGGAAGAAAGGGGAAAAAATATGTGGAGAGAAAGAGAGGAAGGAGAGGCAGAGTAAGAGAGAGAGAGAGAGAGAGACAGAAAGACAGAGAGACAGCAGACAGAGACAGAGAGAAAGAGAGAGAGAGAGAAAGATAGAGGAAAACAAAGACAAAGAGAGAGAAGGACAGAGATAGAGAGAGAGGAGATAGCAAACAGAGAGAGAGAGAGAGGAAGACAAAAACAAAGAGATAGGAATATAAAAAAGAAAGTAAGTAAGGCATAGAGAGTAAAATACAGATAAAGAGAAAGAGAAAGAGAACAAAAAGGAAAAAGAGAGAGAGATAGAAAAAAAAAAAAAAAAAAAAAAACTGACCCCTGGCCAACTCATCCGAATCAGCTGTGAATTGGAAGTGAATTTCTCAAGTGAACTTTCTGTTGCAAAAATCACCATGCATAGACATTGCAAAATAGAAGAAACCTTTAATTACCTGTTCTGCACGGCCAGGTGTTTGGGCGTGTCGGGAATTATCGTTAATTAAATCATATAGATTATTATCTCTCGTGATAAGAATGATCTCTTCGCCTCGAATTTAGGATTTGTCTCTTTTGCTTGTTTGTTTGTTTGTTTTGACATTCGCTTTCTGCTGAAAACTCTAAAGTAGGAAATGGATGAGT
>BOPN01007352.1:51350-53850 GCA_017312705.2 Penaeus japonicus | reverse complement strand
TTTACCTAAAAAAAAAAAAAAAAAAGATCAAGCACTCCCTCATGCATCATCTGACGAATCAGAAGGAAAATCCCCCAACCTGGAGCGTCCTCATTACGAATCCCATTTTCCGTTGAGGCGAAAATGATGGCTGTGAGAAGGAAGGGGAGTTGCGAGGGGACGAGGCAGGCCGGCGGAGGATGAGTTATGGTCACGGTAGTTTGTCTTCATCTCGCTGGGACGACGGCGTGTGCATTATATTTACTGGAATGTCTTGGTTTCTGGCAGAAAGTAAAGGTTAGACGTACGGTCATGTGATGCATTCGGATATGTTAACACATACAGGCAAACACGCTCAAATATGGCTGTTGTGTATGTTATACGTATTACTCAAATACACATTGAGAGGCACAGACACGCAAACATACATACGCACACACACACACACACACACACACACACACACACACACACACACACGCACGCACACGTAACAAAGCAAACTCACTCTCAAACAATCCAGCAACACACACACACCTCCAAACCAACACTAACACACGTGTAAACGGACACACGTCTGCCAACGTCCATTCACGAACCAACACACGCGCATGAACGGACACACACGGCTGTCGAAGTCCAAAACTACACAAACACACATAGCTAATCGCATGAATCTGCCATTGTACCGGGAATTGCACGTCAAACCGTCAATGATTATCATTCATTTGGCATATCCAATGACTAGATTCACTTACTACTAATTGTTCCCATGTCATTGCGCGATGGCATGTTTAGCAGAGCGGCGTGGTGAGGTGAGAGCTGAAGTGGTGTGGAATGCGATGAGAATAGTGTTGATGAAAGTTTAGTGGTGACAGCGAGGAGAAAGAAATTGGAATACACTGAAAAAATATATATTGGAAAAAAAAATTACATTGATTTCCATTTATCAATGATTTCAACACGGCCTTTCAACGAAATTGTACCATCAACACAGCAGAAGTTTTTATTTCTATTTTTTATTTATATATTTTTTCTTTAGCTGAAGAAGTATCTTCCACAGAACTTACTTTTTGTTATTACATCACTACAGTTACCTTGCTTTTATGACTGTCTTCAACCATAATTATCAATGTAATCATCATCGTTAAAACATAAGTGCCTCGTCGTTCTTATCATATCACCATCATAATCTATTAATTAAACATCTACCTCATTGTGACATTAATTATTAGCCTCCGTATTTGCTCTTGTGTGTGTACTATACTTAAGCATGTGTCCGTGTGCCTCCGTGTCAGAGTGAGATGGATGGCCGGATCTCCTTCGCGCCAATCTTATCTCCGTCTCCATCAGTTCTTCTCCTTTCTCACTGCCCTCTCTTACTGTTTGTCCCCCTCCATCACTCTTTCCTTCACCAATTCCTTTCCCATCATCATCTCCATTGAATTCTTCTCCTCCAACGCTTCTTTATCCACCAACATCTCGGCCACGTCGTCCTTCTCCACCAGCACTTCCTACAGCGCTTCCATCCCTTCCTTTCTCACTAACGCCTCCATCACTTCCTCTTCCACCACTTCCTCCTTTAGCACGTCCTCTCCACCAATACCTCCTCCTGTACTTCCTTTTCCACCAACACCGACACACCTCCTCCACCAGCACTTCCTCCACCACTTCCATCGCCACTTCTACAACCCCCCTCAGCCCCCCCTCCCCCTCCTGCCCCTATCCATTATCTCTCCCTTGATCAAGAAATTTACATTTATCACGATCGGAATATTGCACAGGCGCTCAAGACCCCTCCTGATGAATTACCTCGGAGAAATACGGCTAATCGGCAACTCCGTGACGACACCTCCCCCCTTCCCCCCTCATCCACCTCCTGGTCCCCTCCCCCCTCCCTTGCTTTCCCTTATTCCTGTCCTAGTCATACCCCCCCCCCCCATCTCCCCACCTCCCTCCCAAAGCACTTCTCCTAAACCTGACCCCCTGGCTGGTTCTCACCTCCCTACCCCCTCCTAAAAGCCCCTACCCTACCCCCCTCTCCCCCTCCTTATTTCTGCCCCCCCCCCCCGTAAGCGCTCTCCTGGCCCCATTTGGTGCCCCCCATTTGATTAATCATGTATGGAATGGGGAGATGAAACTAAGGAGGGGGGTCGGGGGTGGGGGAGGGAGAGGGATTGAAGACGAAGGTCGATGGGGATCCAAGGATGTGATAGGGAAAGAGGAAGAGGAAGGAAGGGGATAAGCGAGACACGGATAAAATGATGTTGAAATTGAAGCAGGGAGGAGAAAATCATAACGTCATTAAGAAATGATAATGGAGATATAATGGTCAAAGGATAATGGCATTCAGAATAATGATGGATTATGTAAGGCTATATGTATATATATATATATATATATATATATATATATATATATATATATATATATATATATATATACACACACACACACACACACATACATACACCCACACATATACACACGCACTCTATGGTACCTAGATTACAGTAAGGAC
>BOPN01007352.1:6350-11350 GCA_017312705.2 Penaeus japonicus | reverse complement strand
ATTAACATAATTATCAGTTATCATGATTGTTGTCATAATGATTTTTTTATCATCATTATCATTATTATCAATATTATCATTATCATTACAATTAATATAATTAAAGTTTATGATAAGAGCGATAATGATGATAAAAATAATCATAAAAGTGATAATGATAATGATAGTAATGAAAATGATAGTGATGGTTAGAATAAGTATAATTATCATAACTTAACTTATCATAACATAACTTATCATAATAACAATAGTAATAATGATGGTGTTAATAGAAATTAAGATGAGAATGATAGCAATTATGCTGATAATGTTGATAATAATGATAATGTTACTAATAGCATGATAATGATAACAATAACAAAGATAATGATGAGGATAATAATGATAATGATAATGATTAGTCATTATAAATATTATCATTGCCATCATCATCATCGACATTATCACCATTTTTGTTAAGAAAGTTACTGTCATAATAAAATTTATATCTATAGTGACATTACTGTATCACTCTGCTAAAGATAATACTAATGGTAATAACAAAAATACTGACAATGGAAAGAAATAACATTGATAACAACACCGGCAAAAACAACAACGATAACAATAAAGACCAAGATAATGACAATGATACTAATGATAATAGAAATGATAATCATTCTTATTTTTATTATCATCATTATCATCCTTATTACCATCATTATCATCATCATCCACGTCATCATTATCTCCATAAGTACTATCTAAATCATTATAGATATTATTACCATAAACCTAGACGAGTGATTTTATTAAGCCCCTAAATAATATCTATTTTTGTCAATATATTTATTACTTCTATCAATTGTCTCTTACGACCGTTGCAAATGCAATTCATAATAATCAGTACAATGCATTATTCTTCAGATATTGCTGCTATATTGCTGATAATGGTTACAATGAACCTATAACTAGTTAGAGTTATAGTATATCGTGTGAAATATTTCGTAATAAAAGTGATAACGATAACCTTTGGGAAATTAAAGGTTAAGATAACGTATAATCATGATGGCTTTATGGTGATATAAAAGGGTCCATGATAATATTTAAAAAGGAGCAGTTTTATATGAAAAAGGGAAAAAAAGACGAAAAATTATGAACTGTAAGAAAAAAATCTTAATTTACCGCCCATTAATCTGCCATAATTTGTCAAAAAAAGAGGGGAAAAAAAAAGTATTTCAAGCCTACGAGAGCACAATCTAGCCTGGAACTAGGAAAAGCATGATTCATTTCTCAGAATAATGGGAGGCAGGGAAGAGAAACAGGGCGGGATCCTTGTTAGACTTCTTAGCTAAGGAACGAGCAAGCAAAGCGATGCGCCAACGGGGAAAAGGTGTGATGGGGGAGGCTGTTTGTCTCTGGATGGTCATCTGTATTCAGCCTTCGGTAAACACACACACACACACACACACACATACACACATGTTCACTCGCACACATATTTAAAAACAGACAGATACATATCTGTCTAGTTATATATGTGAACAAACACATACACACATACACATATACATATACACACACATACAAACTGCATACATTCACACAGACGCACACACCAAACACGCACACTAATGTATACACACCCACCGTTGCAATACAAATATTCATAAATTGCATATGTTCATGTATACCGCAAAGCGTCTCGTTGCTTGCATGAATCATTTCCTGCAACATGAGCCACTCCCTGCCCATACCACCCCCTCTTCCTTTCACCCCCTCCCCCCTCCCCCCTCCCCAAGCAACAGCACCCCCTTCCCCCGTAAAGTGGAGGCGTTTAAGAGCTGTGCAAGAGTCTGCTTGTGCTTGGAGGCGCGCGAACATCTTGCCAATCCGTGATATCCTGGCCAGTTCAAGCAGCGTGGCAGTGACGAATTCCCCTTCATCTTCGGAATTTACGATATCTTTAACCTTTTCTCGCAGGCTAAAGGGAGGGATTTCACCTCCCACCCCCCTGCCCCCTCTCTCCTCTTCGCCCCCTGGCCCCCCTCCTCTCCCTTCTACCTCATTGGCCCCCCTACCTATCCCCCTCGCCCCTTCGACCTCTCCCTCTCCCCTCCACTCCCTCCGTCCTCTCTTTACCCACTCCCTCTCCCCTCTATCTCCCAGGCTCACTTCCTCTCCTCTCTATCACCCTCACCCCTCTCTCGCCCCTACGCTCCCTGGCTCCCTCCCCTCTTCGTCTCCTTCTTCACCCTCTTCCTCCTTCACTTCCAGCTTCCGTTTGTCCTTCTTCTCCGTCGCCTTTTGTTCCGAAGACACTACTCTTCTTTCTCTGTTTCATCCTTCCGTCCCCCCTCGTCTTCTCCCCTCTCTCATTACTCCTCTTCAATTTCATACTCCTTCTTCTCCTCGTCTTCTTCCCTATTCCACTACTCTTTTTCCTATTCATATTCCTCCTTCTCCTCCTCCTTGTCCTTTTCCCTCTTCCTCCTTCTCTTCTTCCACCAATTTCTCATCACCCCTATTCCTCTTCCCTCTTTCTTCCCTCTACCTATTCCTTCCTCCTCCCATTCCTCCTCCTTTTGCTCCTCCTCCTCCTCCTTCCTCTTTCTTTCCTCCACCCATTCCTCTTCTTCCTCTTCCTCCATCCATTCCTCTTCTTCCTTTTCCTCCCTCTCTCCTTCCTCCACTCATTCGTCATCCTTCTCCTCCTCCCTCTTCCCTTCCTTCACCCATTCCTCTTCTTCCTCTTCCTCCCTCTTTCCTTCCTCCACTCATCCATCATCCTTCTCCACCTCCCTCTTCCCTTCCTCCACCCAACGCCCCCCCCCCCTTCCCCACCGCAACCTGATCTTTTCAAGGCATTTCTGACAGGTCGAAGCGGCAGCTGAAAGGGTTCCGTTTTTCAGTGGATACACTTCCCTCGCCTTCATTGGCTATCTTGCATATTGCTTTAATAAATTATGTAACAATTGTAGCAATGCTGATACGAACAAGGGATTTATAAGTGATAATGTTAATAATGAGGATGAACATTATGATGATATTAATAATTATCATGATAATGATAATGAAAACAATAGTAATGGTACTAATGCTAACGATGATGAGGATAGCAATGATAAGTAATAATTTTTATATTGATGATAGTGATAATGATAATGATGACGATGATGATAATGATAATAATGACTATGATGGTAATTATATACATTATCATAATGATAATAATAATGATAATAATAATGATGATATTAACGATAATCATAATAATAACACCATTAACAACATAATAATAATGATAATAAAATGGAAAATAGTAATAGTTGTGGTAATCATTATCATCATAATGATAATTATGTAATGGCAACAACAACAGCATGACAGTAATGATGCTAGAATGATAATGATTATGATAATGGCAATGATAATAATATCAATAACAATAACAATAATAATATCAGCAACAGAAACAACAATGGAAAAAATTATAACCATAACAATAATTATTACAAAGTCCAAAGACATTAATTAGCTTTCTCATTATCACTGAATGTAGCCTTGCATTTCATCTTGCAGCCAAGGAGACTCATTGTCACTGCAGACTTGAGTAATGAGTTCCAGGAGTAAGTTGACATTTGCACAAACTGTAAATATTTTCTGCAAAACGTAAGCTTATTATCATGGCTTCAAGTGGAAGTATGATGCAGGGAGGAATATCATCATATCAATTACTCTCTCCAGGCACAACACCCGGTCAAAGATTCTTAAGTAAAAGAAAAACGTAACAAACATATGTATATATATATATATATATATATATATATATATATATATATATATATATACATGTTTATATATATATATATATATATATATATATATATATATATATATATTTATATATATATATGCGTGTATGTGTATGTGTGTACGTGTATGTGTGTACATACACATATGTATTCACACACACACACATACATACATGCATATATATATACATATATAAATATATATAAATATATATATATATATATATATATATATATATATATATATATATATATATATATATACTTATATATATATATATATATATATATATATATATATATATATATATATATATATATATATATATATATATATATATATATGTATATATATACACATATATATATACATATATAAATATATATATATATATATATATATATATATATATATATATATATATATATATATATATAAATATATATACACACACACACATATATATATATACATATATATATATATATATATATATATATATATATATATATATATATATATATATATATATATATATATACACACACACACATACACACACACACACACACACACGCACAAACGATTTATTTAATTCAGTAACACAGCATAAAGAAATATATTCTATCGGATTTTTTTTTTTTTGCAGGAAACTATTCGCTAGGCCAGAAGTACCAATCTTCCAAAGTTAATCCCTAACGCTGTTATAATTCAAAAGTTAAAGCCGATAGTTGGTGCGATAAAGCTTAATGATAATTCAAATAAAAACGTTGACTAAAGCCATGAAAATTCAAAACATAAATTATTGAACATGATCACAGATATGCATCACGAGCGCGGGTTGTTTTGCCTTGTTTATCAAAGAGAAAAATTGATTTGTGATGTGCATGGATGTGTGTTATGCTTTAGGATAATACTTTATTTTGGTGTTAGAGGAGAAGCTGTGTTATAGTGGGATAATGTAATGTAATGATACGTGATGTAGTATATCTATAGTTTTCAAGAAGACAAGGGATCCATTTTGTTTTCCAAATAGTGATGCGCTTCTCCATTAATTGTTCCACAGTGTTGCGGCGAGCTTGAGGTGATGCCCTCTGAAATTAATAGGATGTGACAAATGTGTTTATCAAAATGTTTATCTTTTATTATTATTATTATTTTAAGTCATGGTCATAATTGAGCCAATGAATAAAGATATGAATATA
>BOPN01007351.1:15000-17500 GCA_017312705.2 Penaeus japonicus | reverse complement strand
GCAGAGTATCATGACACAGAGGTTTCCCTCCATGGCAGAATATCAAGCTTACAGGTACGCCTTATAGTTAAGCCCCTCCCATAATCCACTTTACATACTAGTTACCCGGGATTATGCCCAAGAAAAACTTTCCCCTAGGAGAATGCAAGCATTTGTTAGCATCTCCCGTAGGTTTTTGCTATCTTTCATAAAAGTAATCGAGCGTGGAACATCATTATTAAAGCTCATTATTTTTAGAGGGATTTCTTAAATCTATTGAAAATTTCCTTTGGTTTTATTACGCTCAACTTGTATTCTTACGATATTTTGTGTAGTTTAACTGTGTAAAACAGAACAAAGGAAAAGAGTACCATATTTCCCCAGCATAATGACACAAAACCACTATGTTTTCATCTCATACATCACGTGAAAAATACATGTCACTTCAATGACTCTGTATGGATTCCTGTTGTTTATGAAAAACACACGACAGAAAAAAATATGTAAAGGTTATTATTCGCGCCCATTTAGCTGGAAAGATTGTAAAGTGAACTGAATATGTCTGAAAGTGTTGGCATGGAGTTAAATGACAAATCATAACCTTGTTGGTATAGTGCTGGAAAATCTCAATATATATGTACCGTTGGTTGATGCAGTGTGCGTTGGGTAGTCAACCTGAGGCGAACCTCTATCAAAGGAAAAGGGGTCACTTCTATTGGTATCCAACACTCGCAGAGCGGATGTGTCTTTGCGTCCAACCATTTTTCGGGTTTCTATGGCGCACCTCCTCGTACCCTAGCTGGCTCAGATTTTCTCTTTTTTTTCGGAGCACCGTCTATCGCTCTCACCTTCGCCACTCCAAAGACATAATTACCAGTGTTGGTAGGTTCTCGATGGCGACTATGATGAGTCTTCTTGGTTAAACAGCTGCAATGACGCCCTTGCATTCATACAAAGGAAACTCCTCACCTAGATTTCTGATCTGATTTTGTTTACTGACGTTCTTTTCTGAATAACCCGGTTCTATCCCCAGGCCTTTGGCATTACCGAAGGTTTCTGGTTTTGGCCACATTGCTTATGGAACACTTCGAGTCTGAGCTTCTTCTTCCTTCCATATCTCTTCGTTCAGCTGAGATCCCTGCCCTCTTTACGGGTTTTCTTAATAGTTCGGCTCCTGTTCTCCTTCCATCCGTTTTACAGTGGAATAAGAGGTCGAAGACAAGTTACATTCGTGAACTCCCTGATTCACTATTGTTTACATTTTTTTTTTTCGTTTCCATTTTTTTTTTTTTTTTTCTTCTTTTTATCTCAGCAGCCGATCATGAGCTATCTTCTTCTCACTCACCCTTCCTTTATTTTAAGAAAAAGTAATTCTTCATTATCATTATTGTCCTTACCGATATTACTGTCGTTACTACTTATATTCCTATTACTAGCCCTGCGGTTATCACTATCATAAAAGTTATCTTAATCTTTATCTTCCTCTTAACCTTCCTTTTCATCGTCTTCTTCACCTTCATTATCAGGATGATGAAGATGAAGATGATCATAAAGAAAATTCACCTTCATCATCTTAAACTTCATCTTCATGATAATGATAATTATAATGATGATTATAATGATGAAAAGGATTATGTTTATGATATAGATAATACTAATTATTAAAATCAATAGTGTGGATTAATAATACCAATAGTAATGTCGATGATAATCATAATCATCATCATTTTATTACTATCATTATTATCAATTTTTATCATTATCATCACTGCAGTAATGAACATGATAATAACAATGCGAGACTGTGCCTGTTTTTGTTTCTTTATTTATACAAACATGTTCTGCAACATTACCCAGTAAAGAGTGTAGTAACTGACAAACCAACAACACAATTCCTTTGTCTAGGGACATCTTAAAGTCAGTGAAAATGACGGCTAATGTTACCAAGTTAGACGAATAAGGGGAACGTGCTAACAAAGCTCTTGCACTGTATATTTGACCTCTCTGTTGCATCAGGCTCTCCACATCTGTGCACTTCAAATAGTCTTTCCTTCAGCTCATTTCCACGGCCGCAGAGTAGTTGACTCGTCTTTTCAAAATATGCTGCCAATTTTTTTTTTTCATATATTCATTTCTTTCTTTTTGAAGACCGTCTCCTCGCTTACTATAGTAATCATATTGTTACTTAATGTTAGCTGCCTTAATGTTAGCAGCTGACTGATCAACCTGACCTAACATGCTGCTTCCATTTCCGTTTGTCTGTCCTCACCTGTGTTGCTTTTCCCTTACCCTTTTATACATATTTGCTTCTCCTATACATCTTTATTCCTAAAATTGAAATCCATAATGACCTCGACATTGTTGCTGCATCTTTCGATACACATATTTTGCGTATTGGAAGTTTCTCAAAGTTATAGGAAGTTGGCCTTAATAAAAGATGAAAAACTCGAGAACAGGGGAATAAATCTTATTAACTCCATAGTGTCTGATACGATATAAATACATCCTACACTGATAACAT
>BOPN01007350.1:57500-60823 GCA_017312705.2 Penaeus japonicus | reverse complement strand
GAAGGGGGTGGTGGTGGGGGGGAAGGGAGGGGAGAGGAGGATGTGCTTTAGGGTAGGGGGTGGTGGTGGGGGGGAGGGAGGGGAGAATGTGCTTTAGGGCAGGGGGTGGTAGTGGGGGGGGGGAGGAAGGGAGAGAGAGAGGGAGGGAGGCGAGGTTTTAATGTGGGGAGGGGTTAGGGCAGGATGTGCTTTAGAATGAGGGTGGTGGGGATGGGTGAGGTTTTAGTAAAGGGGGGGGGGTAAGATGTTCTGGGGGGGGATTAGATGTGCTGGGGGGGGGGGGGGATAAGATGTGCTGGGGGGGGGGGGGGGTGCTAGGGATGGCCAAGGTTTCATTCTCGATTAGGGGGGGGGGGAGGAATAGGATGTGTTTTAGGGAGGAAGCGAAAATTCGGTTAAAAGGGAAGAATGACTTTGTTCCTCTTTATATTCATCAAAAATGGCTAACTATTTCCACTCCTATGATCTTTAGTTCCTCAACATGACAACAGCGACTCGACCAGCTCTCGGACTCACAATGGCGCCGACGTCATCATCTCCGTGGGCCTCTGTGACGTCACCCTCCACTGGCGAGGGCGGGCACGACGTCTCCTCGACGGGCGGACTCCCGGGCGCGCTGCCGGCGGTAGAGGGCGTCGTCTTCTTCACCAGGGACGTGGGCGTGGCGATCACGGTGGCTGTCGGCGAGAGCAGGATCGCGGGCGGCGCGGGCGTGATCAGGGGGAGTGTCTGCGTTGGCGTGGGCGAGCCGGCGGTCGTGGAGGAGCTCGGAGAGGGCGCCGGGTGGGGGTGGGTTGGGGTGGGGGTGACGCCTTCAGGACTGCTGTCTGTAGGGGGGAGGGGGGGGAGGGGGAGTTAGTTTGAGTATGTGAAAATAGAAAAAAAATGAATACTAACGCTGATATCAATATTTAGTGCAGGAGAAACTCACACACACACACACACAAACACACACAGATCCCCCCCCACACACACACAGGCACACACACACAAACACACACACACTGACACGTCCAAACGCACTGATGCATATCCGATGCCCACCAAAAAGAAAACGGGAAATGAGCTCAAAATCACACACCAATTTTAGACGTTGAAATGTGCATTACAGAAAAATAAATTACCCTCGTAACCCCTTTACCCCGGGGACGTATTTAAAAATGATGGTTTCTTTGCATTTTTTTTTTTTTTAACCTTGAAGACTATCGCCACGCATTTGGCAAAGCGGAAATGCATTTTTAACTTTATTAGATGTCTTCTCAAAATGTACATCGAGAAAGAGAATCTTGAGCTCTCTCTCTCTCTTTCTATCTACCTCTTCTCTCTTCTATTCTCACTATTTATCTATCTATCTATCTCATTCTTCCTTCTTCTCTCGCTCTCTCTCCCTCTCTTTCTCTCTCTCTCTCTCTATCTATCCATCTCCCTCTTCTCCCTTCTCTCTCTCTCTATCTATCCATCTCCCTCTTCTCCCTTCTCTTTCTCTCTATCTGTCTATCTTCCTCTTCTCTCACTCTCTCTCTCTATCGCTCTCTTTCTCTCTCTATCTATCTATCTCCCTCTTCTTTCCCTCTTTCTCTCTCCCTCCCTCTTCTCTCTCCCTCTCCCTCCCTCCCTCCCTCCCTCCCCCCTTTCCTCCCTCCCTCTCTCTCTCCCTCCCTCTCTCTCTCTTTCTCTCTGTATTTCGTGATTATTTCCCTTAACAAGACCGGGTAGTTTCAGTATCTCCGCTACATTAAAATTTCCATTAGATATTCATTGCATTTCGCTATTCAATTTGAGATGTTATGAATCTCTGCTTTTCTTGCATAAAATGTATAAATGAGAATGAATAACTTCACAAAGCAAGATGTGAAATTGACGCGTTTATATCAAATCCTCATCAGAATGATTATCCTTATGATGGCGTGCGCATACATTTATACATACATATGTGTATATATATGTATGTATATATACATATATATATATATATATATATATATATATATATATAAACAGACGGAGAGAGAGAGAGAATTATCCGCACACATAATCGAAGGAATCCAACAGTGAAGTTTCTGTAACATAGCATTAACGGACACTTCTCTGAAAACGGGGTTGCGCGTCCGTAGAGTGTGTATCGAACTTGAGACTGAAACAGTGACTGACTCGGAACTCAATAAACATTTTGACTTTCGACGTTTAAAAAAAAATCGCGATGGGCTTATTTTTTCCAAACAACCAAATCCTTACGTAAAGAACGGCAATTCATTGTTAATTGTTTGAATAAAAGTACTGAGTGGCTAAACAAAGGGAACAGAGGAATAAAAATAACAAAAGGCTCCATTGTTTGGCGAGAAATTCATAGTTCGAAAGGAAAACGGACAGTGATTATAAATGGTATTTAAATTCTCATTATTAGTTTGCTTGTGTAGTGGTCATAAAATAAATACATACGCTGCTATATATTTTTTTTTTCTTATTAATATTCTTAGAGTTGGCTATCTTTAAAATATAAACCACTGAAATAAAAAGGTATTTCATTTAGTATGTATGTATGATATAACTTATCCATTAATCAAAAACACATTAAAATCATATAAGTATAATTTGTAAAAGTAAGTGACAGTAGACTTACACACATAAATCAGATAATTCATACACATACACACGCTTTGATCCATACCCTTGTCAACCCTACATATCTATTCACAAGTAGTAAATAAACATTTAATGGTTCATAAACAATTCCACAACAACTTCATACTACTGAGAGACTTCATCATCAAATAACCATACAAAACACATCGCTATGATATAAAGACCCACCACACAGCCACAGAATCTGGGAACACACCTCACTTTCCGTCATAACATTTTATTTTTATTTCTCCTTACGCCAAATGATCCAATAACTCTACCCCCCTCTATAGATTGGGTACCGACCAATCAATCACGAATGAGATATATAAAAAGTGAATAGCCATAATACCAAAGAATCAAGTCGACGGTCGTTAGCGAAGTTGACAATAAGAGCTTCCGACAATGGCCGCCAGGGGGGCAACAATGGCGGCACAACAGCAATTCTTAAAACATTTAAAAGTCCGTTACGGGACTTTCGACGCCTGCTGCTCGACTTGCTGTGACCAAACCATCCAACTTGACTATCTAATATGTTAGTTTTGACGGGTGGTTTACCAAAGCTCTTATCTGGGCTTGATTAAGCACTATGTATAATGAGACCTTTTTGTAATTGTATTGGGAAATAATGCCTTTGTTTGACATCTTCCCGAGCACTTCCGTCTTTGTGAAGAGTTTATCTATACCTATAAAGTATGTGC
>BOPN01007350.1:32500-35000 GCA_017312705.2 Penaeus japonicus | reverse complement strand
TTTATTACTAAAATCGGTCTAATTACATTGAATGCGATGTATAGTTATCCCTTGCACGTTTATATATTCACTTGCATTACCTGTAAGCGAAAATTCGAGCTTGCTAAATTCACACATTGATAACTTCATTCTCAAAAAATTGGTTATCAAGGGTTTATTGCAGCAAAATGATAAAATAGTTTGCGTCCTCACAGATACCTATTAAAATAATCAGTTTTACTCTCATCAACTATTGCAAAGGAATTTGTTTTATGCAATGCGTATAATAAAACAGATCTTGTTGCGGTAGATTCCTGCTAATGCAAATGAGCAGTAGGGAAACGCCAGTTTGAAAATATAGAACTTTGGACACTGAAATTCAAAGCCAAGGACCTGTCTATAAAACAAATAAATAAGAAATACAAATGAATAACAAATACTGTAAACATAGTTATCCTTTTACTCCACAATGTAGGATACCGATGGTAATAACAAAAGCTGACCCTGAGGATAAAGTGCTTCTGTCATGCTATTAAACTGTCTTGTGATTAGAACGGCCTTTTCAGTTGGCACACTTCTGAAAATGCTGAGGATAGATGATGCAATAATGCTGAGGATAAATGATCCAAAAATGCTGAGGATGGATGATACAATAATGCTGAGGATAAATGATCCAAAAATGCTGAGGATGGATGATACAATAATGCTGTCCAGCTTATGCGAATCAACAAAGAAAAGGTGCGGTCGGGAAACTAACCTTCCTGACGATGGCAGAGGCGAAAGGCGGAGTCCAGGTCTTGGCGAAGCGGCGGCGACGCCCCTGGGGAGCTGCAGGTGTGAGCCGTACTCAGGTCGAGCGTCGGCGAGCCCTCCGAGGGCGAGGGCACCCTGCTGCACCGCTGCTGCTGCTCCTGGGCTAATTGCGCGAGGCGGGCTCCTGCCGGGCCCGTTAGGACGTCTCCGAGAAGATCCCGGATAAGGAAGGATTTGTTGCCACTCATGGTTGCTTTGCCGCTAGCGACACCTTGGCCGAGGAAAGGATCTGTCACTGGGGAATGTCTCTGTCCTTCCCCCTACTGGGAGGACGCGCTCACGGGCTGGCTATCTCTGTCACGGGGAAATGCCTCGAACACCTGGCGCTCATCTGACCTCGGCGCGTGCCTTACGTTATGCGACGATGGACCATCTCGAGTAGTGTCTCAGAAGGAAATAAGGAGATTAAACATAAAAAATACGCAAAGATAGAATCCTGTTCAATCGGTCCAAGGCGCTCTTGATGATTGGCGTCACTGGGTCATGCTTGGATAACCTCTCGGTCTGTCGGCACAGGTCGGGGCGGCGAAGATCCCCATGGCGACTTCAAAACAAAACAAAATTCACTTCATCAGTCGCAAAATATGTCATCTAGGATTCCCTTTCGACCCGTAACGAGTTCAGGACATCGCTGTCAGGCACGTGGGCGCGCTTCTCTCGACGCCCTTCGGCCACGTGGCGCGACTCGAGCACTCCTCACGAGACTTCCTTCGGCGGGAGAGAACTGCAGCCAGAAGGAGAAAGGACGTCTTCCAACTCGGGTTCGCGAGGTCTCAGGTGATGACGGGGTCGGAATCCTCTCTTAGACTTATAATCATGTCAGCTTAACATCACAGTCACTGCCAGTTGATATATGCATGAGATTAAAGTCTTCACGAGTGCAGAAAGACCTACCGCCACGGCAGGATACGGGCGGAGAGGTACAAGGGCGTGACGAGGGCGTGCTGATCCTCGGGGCAGGGCTGAGGTGTGTGACAGTCCGCCCGCCTTGTTTACACGGCCCAATATCAATCTTAACGTCAAATGTCGGCGATAACACCAACAATTCAATGTATATTACCGCAAATCTTCTCTTTTCAGCTAGATCGGTTGCTGATTGGTGGAACTGACGTTTAGGAGCGTTCTCATTGGCCCAACCAAAGTGGTGACGTAAGAGACCAAAAGATTTTGATGCGGGTGCGTAAACACTTAATTTCTATTCAAATTGTGAGCAAATTGGCGCAGAAAATGATGCCATTAGGCAAGTGCCTCCCCTCGCCTAACCCCTCCGTCGGCCGCGCGCGCTTTTTTCAGTTCGCTTCACACTTTTTTATATTTCATAGTTTCCATGCTAGTTTTACTCCTGCTCGTCTCTGCGTTCGTAAATACGCTCTACTACTTGAGAACTCTCCCGAACTACAACCACATGAGAAGAAATGTGTAAATATATTCATTTCTAGATGGAACCGGCTTGTTTTCTCCTCTGCCGATGGTAAAATCCCAAAACACCACAAATCTGAACATTAAAGCTGAGACGAGTCGGCGACGCCCCCAGGCAGACAGCAGGGAGCGTCCTGGAAGCTCATTGGCTCGCGCCGAATCAATACCAACCTGTGATTGGCCAACGTCTAACCAGCCCGGTGTTGCCATATAAGTGTCAAGGAAGCGCCGGTGTTTTCATTCAATATGCCACACAAACTCAAATTTTATAGAGTGGGACCCGAGCTGA
>BOPN01007350.1:20000-22500 GCA_017312705.2 Penaeus japonicus | reverse complement strand
GTCCTCCACATTCGAGTTCGAAACGCCACGAGCATATCGACTGAAATCTAGTGTCAGGTTAAGAGGAAGAACCGCTTCTGCCAAATAATATCCTAGTTTATGAAATTAAGTCGTGAAGCACCCAAGATCATAAAAAAATTAAAACATTTTCGACAAGTTTACAAGAAAGAAATACATGGTTGATTACGAGTAAGCGAAATTAGGTTAGGAGTTACCGTTACGCTTGATAGCCAATCAGCGTCGACTTAAACAACCTAACAGCCAATAGGAAGGGCTTTCGGACCCTCCATAGCCTGGGGGCGAACGCGCTAGAATCCATTTCGGATTGAAGTATTTTATCGATATCCATATAAAGCGAGTTTATTTGTGGCCACATCTCTTTTTCACTTCAATTACCCTTCTGCCCCTCACACATATCAGAAAGGAGAATGAAGGTACGAGGAAGTACTTAGTTCTTTAGTTGGTGATTTTAACTGTATAAATGCATCTTAATGTTTTATCTTCAGGATCACTGCAGTGAAGGACATATATAATTTTTTTTTTTTTTTTCCGAAAGATTCTTTTTTCATGTGTTTTTATTTGTTTGTCCTTTTGTTATCGGGATAAAAACAAAAACACACATATGGGTTGCGAACGAAGTTTTATGGGTGATTTGCCTATGGATAAGGGAGCAGTTGATTAATCAGACGCGATTCAGGTCTGTGTATGGATCTTTGAGGAAATTATAGATTTATTCATCTGGACAAACACTCATAGAAAATGGGTGCATGTGTGGCAAGAAACTCACCCCGTTTTATATTTTGTGATAGACTTAGGTATTTTGAAATGTCTTTTTTTTATCATACTGTCTCTTTATCTATATATTTACCTATTTATATATGGATATATATGCATGAATGTACATATGTACTTTTTAGACTTATACACTCAGTGTGCTTTGTAGTTTAGTTTTTCATTTGCGTCTTTTTCAATTTCATTAATCAATAAAACTGGTATCCTTTTCATGGCAGAGGCTATAATGGACACATAAAGTGGTAAGGAAAAACTATTACTAATTATCAAAATTTAGCCAAACTTGTCCACAAAGCTTCAAAACATCACGAATATCGGTATTCAACCTGAGAAAACTAGTACTAGAAAACTCAACATCACTCTCTCTCGATGATATTATGCTTCTTCATCACCATCATCATCATCATTTCTTCATTTCCTCCTCCTTTCATCTTGCATTCTCGTAAATTATTTTCCCCACGCCCAGTAAACTCTAACGGATTCAAATTTACATACACGATCCTTTTCGGGGCAACGAGGCGGGAAAATACGACATCGCCGCGCGCGTTCGCTTCCCTCGCTTTCAAAAACCCTACATAATACTTCATCTTGTTCTCCCTTGCCTCTTGTAAAAGCGAGAGGAAAGGGGGAGGAAAACAGAGGGAAAAAAATGGAGGGCAGACCTTCTCCAGGGCGTAATATGCTAATAGATAGGAGCTCTACAGACGATTTCTTTAGCGCGGGACCCAGGCATAACAGCCCCAAGGGGAAAGCGCGAACGATCCCTTCTGGCGGTCTCGAAGCCTCGGTTCAAGGGTGCGAAAACAAATGAAACGCGGGCGAAACGGAGTAGGATGAGAGCGATTGAGGTAGGGGAGAGAGAGAGAGAGAGAGAGAGAGAGAGAGAGAGAGAGAGAGAGAGAGAGAGAGAGAGAGAGAGAGAGAGAGAGAGAGAGAGAGAGAGATGTGGGGAGGGGAGAAAGATAGTAAGAGAGAGAGAGGGTGGGGGAAGGAAGAGGAGAGAGAGAGAGAGAGAGAGAGATGTGGGGAGGGGAGAAAGATAATAAGAGAGAGAGAGAGGGTGGGGGAAGGAAGAGGAGAGAGAGAGAGAGAGAGAGGGAAAGAAAGATAGAGAGAACGAAAGAGAAAGAGAATGAAAAGGAAAGATGAGGAGGGGGAGGGAGAATAAGACGAAGATAGAGAGAGGGAGGAGGGAATGCGAGAATATAAGAGAGAGAGAGAACAAGAAAGGATAAGAAAGAGAGAGCGAGAGAAAAAAAACTAGAGAGGAAAAGACAGAGAGACAGAGAGAGAACAAGAGAGGAGAAGAAAGAAAGAGAGAGAGAGAACTAAACAGGAGAAGAAAGAGAGAGAGAGAGAGAGAGAGAGAGAGCGAGAGAGGGGAAGCTCCCCGGCATGAAATATGCGGGGTGAACCTCAGACGAAATGGTTTCCAATTGAGAATAATTTTCAATTGTTCCACTTGGTTTGTGCCGAGATCTGTATTTGCATTTTCAATCAATGTTTGTCGACTGTCGGGAGCCACTCGGGTCTGCGTTAAGGCGGGAAAGTAGGAGGAAGGGGAAAAAGGGATAAAGACGAATGAGGGAAATAGATAGAAAGATAGGTAATGGCGAATGAGGGAGATAGATAGAAAAATAGATAAAAATGTATTAGAAAAATAGACCAATGAAAGAGATGGACAGAAAAATAGACGATTTAAGTTATA
>BOPN01007350.1:0-5000 GCA_017312705.2 Penaeus japonicus | reverse complement strand
CATTATCATTATTATCATCATCATTATTGTTATTATTGTTATTGATATATCATCATTATCATCATCATTTTCATTATCATTTTCAGTGATTATTATCGTCAGTCATTCTTATTCTCATTCTTATCATCTTTATTATCCTCATTATTGTTATCATATTATCATCATTATTGTTATCATATTATCATCATCATGTTTAGCATTATTATCATTGTTATAATTATATTATTTATTTATTATTATTTATCATCATTATCGTTCTTATTATAATCATTGTTATAATTGTCATTAACACTTTCTTAGTCATCATTATGTTATAATCACTATCATCTTATTTATCATTACTATCATCATCATCATTATTGTTTTATCATCATTATCATTATCATCATCAATATTGTTATTGCTATCACTATCATTAACATTACTATTATCATTATTAGTATCCTCATCATGATCATCATTACTATAATCATTATCATTATCATTATCATTGTTATCATTATTATCATTATTATCATTACTACCATTATCGTTATTATTATTGTTATCTAATTATCATTATCATTTTCATAATCATCATGATTATTACTTTAATCATCATTATTATTATCATTATCATTACTTCAAATCATTATCATTATCATTAGTATCATTATCACTGTTATAATCATTAACATGATAGATATTATCATCATTATGACTATCATTATCATCATCTTTCTCAGGATTGAAATCATTATTTGGTCATCATTATAATCATATAATCATAACTATCACAATGATGATACTAATGATAATGATAATAATAATCGCTGTTATCATTATCATTGTTATCATCCTTATCATTAATATCGCAATTGTTTTTCTTTTATCTTTAATATAATGAAAGTAATATGAAAAATAAAAGTAATGATAATGATAATGACGTTGATGATTACTATGATATCATGATACTATCAATGGTAGTCATGTTTATAATAATTATGAAAATAATGATGATAACATTAATAACAAAAATAATGATAATAATAATGATAATAATAATAGTAATAATAATAATGATAATGGTAATAATAATAATAATAATAATAATATTAATAATGATAATAATGATAATAATAATAATAATAATAATAATAATAATAATAATAATAATAATAATAATAATGATAATAATAATAATAATGATAATAACAATAATAATGATAAAAATAATAAAAATAATAATCATTATTAACATTATGATAATGGTAATGCGAATGATGAGAATGGTAATGATGATAATGATAATGATAATAATGGTGATATTGATAATAATAAAAATAATGATAATGATAAGAATATTGATAATGATACTAATGACAATTATTGTTATAATGATAATAGTGATTAGGATAATGACATTAATGATAAGGAAGGTAATGATAATGGCAACAACAATAAAACAATAATGATAATGATAATGACAATTGTTATAATGATCATGATATTACTACTACTACTAATGATAATGATAAAGATCATAGTAATATCAAGAATGATAATGACGATCATCAATATTACTATAATCATCATCATCATTATCATGACAATAATAGTTATAACAAAGATATTAAGGATGATTATCATTATCATGACCATAATGATAAATATGATGATAATAATGATAATGACAATAATGATGATGATAATGATAATGTTAATAATAACACTAATAAGAATTATAACGATGACAATGATAATGATAATGATAATGATAAAAATAATAATGATGATAATAATAATAATCATTATTATGATATTACTGCTGCTAATGATAATGATACCAATGATAATGATGACGATAATGGTGAAGATGATAATAATAATAATGATAATAATGATAGTAGAATATTAGAATCATTCATAACTATTATGATGTCATCAAATAGTAATGATGATAATGATAATGAAACAAAAGACGATAATAATCATGATAATAAAATCGTAATAATAATTGCAATAATTATAAAAAATATACTGATACTAAAGATAATAATAATAATAAAACAAAAACAAATAATAAATCTAGAATATAGAAATCGTCATTTAAGAAGTCTAGTAAAACTAACAATTGTTTTGAGTGTTTACCTAGGAGCTCTTGGTGGATAAAATCTACGGGGTCATAACCCGCGTTTAATACCTTTAAAGAGAGGTTCCTCAGGTAAATTTTTCGATCGGAAATTTTATCTTGGAGAATATTCTATGATGATTTAATATTTGTGGTGTGTATGTTTTATTTCACAACCAAGGCAAGATAAATGATAAGTGGAATGATTAAGTTTGTTGTATTAGGGTGTTATTGATATCAAAGTGATATCAATTTTTTTTTTTTTTTTTTTTGCAGGATTTTGGCTCTATCTTTATCACTATTATCATTGGTTTAATTTTCGTTAGTATCATAGTTGTTAGTATTGTTATCATCATTATCATTATCATCCTCATTATTGATATTACAATTGTCATCATCATCATTACTGACATTATTATCATTATCATTATTATTAATGATAGTTTTATCATTATAAACATTACTATTACTATCAGTGCAATTATAATCATTATTAATTGTTATTAAATTTGTTATCGTTAGTATTGCTATTATACTAAATAATGATAACAGTAATGAAAATGATAACAACAACAATAAAGATGATGATAATAATGATATCAATAATAAGAATAATAGGATGATTATCATTCTTATAGTGCTGCTGCTGATGATGATGTTAATGATAATGATAACGATAATAACAAAGAAGATAATAACAAAATGAAAAAGAAAGGAAAAGGAGAGAAAAAAATGTTGGGAAGAAGGGAGATAAAAAAAAATATATATATAGAAGAGAAGAAAAAGAGGAAGATATAGAATAAAATATAAAAATATAAAATATAAAATATATAAAATATAGAAATAAAATATAAAATATAAAAATTCTTCTATAAAAATATGTAGAAGAGAAGAAGAAGAGGAAACGAAGGAAGAGAAACAGACGAGGAGAGTAAGATGATAAGAAGGAGGTAGAAAGCAGAAAGAACAAACATAAGAGAAGGAGTAGAAAACGCTGGAATGCGAGGAATGGAAAAGATAGAATAAGAAGAAATGTGGTGAAGGAAAGAAGGACGAGGAAGAGGGAAGGAGAAGAAAAGAACGAAGAGAAGGAATCAAAGAAGGAGAGAGAAGGATAAAGGAAATGAAAAGAAAGAAAGAAAGAAAGAAATGAAAAGAGAAAGTCCGCCTAAAAACGGAGGAAGGGAATGGAGAATAAAGAGGAAGGAGGGGGACACGAAGAGAGGGAAGAAGAAAGGGAAGGAAGAGGAGAGAGAGTTAGAACGAGAAGGAGGGAGGAAGGGAGGAAGAAAGAAGGAGGGACAGGGATGGAAGTAGGAAGAAGGGAAGGGGATATTAAAGAGAGAGAGGGAGGGTGAGAGTGAGGATCGGGATAGAGGAAAAGGAGAGAGGGAAGCAGGGAGAAAGCGAGGGAATAAGATATATATAGATAGATAGATAGATAGAGAGAGAGAGAGAGATGGCGTGAGTAAGGAAAAGAGGAAGAGAGGGAAGGCAGAAAGGAGTAAGAGGAGGAGAAAGCGAGAGAGAGAGAGAGAGAGGGAGGAAGGGAGGGCGAAAGTGAAAGAGGGAGGACAAGAGGGAGAGACAGAGAAGGAGAGAAGGCTAAAGGGAGTGATGGATCGCGAGAGAAGGAGGGAGGGCGAGAGGGAGGGAGGGAGGGATGGAGGAAGGGAGGGAGGAAGGGAGGAAGGGAGGAAGGTAGGGAGGAAGGGAGGGAGGGAGGGAGGGAGGGAGGAAGGGAGGGAGGCAGCAGCGTGGTGGCGAGCGGACAAGTGGCGGCGGCAGGAAGCTTGCGGGTCCTTCAGCTGATCGTCGTCGTGGCAGACACTAATGACGGTGCAGAGGCGGCCGTCGCTCGCCTTGCCCGTGCTTTCGCTCGCCCTCCAAACCAACACACCCTTAAAGACCAGGTCCTCGAGCTGTGCATCCTTCCCGACGGTTCCTAGCAGCCTCAGACACTGGACCTCGAGGCAGCGCAGGCCTTTTGGGGGGCGTAGGACGCGTGCATCCCCCCCCCTTACTCGAGGACCCCCGCGCCTCTGGGAGGACGAAGTGCAAAGAAACGCGGCGAGGCGACGGGAACGCGGCCCGCCTAATTAACGTGGTGAGCGCTCGACACAGCCTCTCTTGGCTCGAGTCACCGGCGACCTCACAAAAAGATTACACTAAAGACGAGCCCACATTCAAATTATTTTTATACACCGATTTTCCCGAGTTTTTGAGAGCATGTCAAGCGAGGGTCGAGGCCGCGTCGGCTCCTTCGCTGGCCTTCGAGGCGTGTCGCTGCGTTTCGTCCGCGGCGTCCGAGATGGCGCGCAGGTCGAGGCGCGGACGAGTCCTTCTTCGGGTCGGGTCGGCGAGTCCTTCAAGCCATCCTGAGACCCGAGGGACGGAGGGAATCCTCAGGGGAGTGGAGGACGTGAAGGATCCGCCAGCGAGCCAGGGGAGCGAGCGAAGGAATCGCGGCGAACACAAGTCAAAGCGACGTGAAAACTTTAGGCAAGAGGCCCCGACCAGAGGGTTCTCCTCGACGAAATTTCGGGGTAAAATGTTCAGCACTTCCCAGGTTAGTTAATGCGGTAATGTGACGCTCTTTACTCTCCCCGCCCTGCCCACGTGACCATCCTGCCCCTGCCTTGCCCCTGCCTTTTGATCCCCCTCCCCTGGCGCCCTCACTGCCCCCGTGCCCCTTGGACCTGTCCCTGTTCATGCCCTTGACAAAGACTTTGCTCATATCCCTGCACGTAGACCCGGTTGTACCCTTTCGTCTGAGACGCAACATCCGGTTCGACCGCTTTGCTCGCTCCTCCGATGCAGCGGCCTCTTCTCCTCCTCCGCTGACCACCTTTCAGAGCTATATATGTGTGTCTGTGTATATATATATATA
>BOPN01007349.1:57500-60834 GCA_017312705.2 Penaeus japonicus | reverse complement strand
ACATATATGTATATATATATACACACACACACACGCATATGTGTACATAAATGCATTAATGCACACACACACACACACACACACACACACATACGCGCGCGCTCTCGCTGGTAATGTATCGGACATCCGCCTCCGCTTCCGCAGTGAAAAGAGCTTCCGCATGATTATCTTGCACAGCGTTTTCAGACAACAACAACTCCGCATAATCACCCCCCTCTGCATCAGAGAGCCGCGGAGGTATCGAATCCGCACATCCAACAATCTTTTTTCTTCTCTTCCCCTTTCATCCGCAACTCGTCCTCTCTTTCCCTCTCGCCTCCTCCCATTTTCTCGACTCTTTTTTTTTTTTTTCCTTTCCTCCCTTCGTCCTTCATTGTTCTTCTTTTCTCCCTCTCTCCCTCCCCCCACCCTTTCTCTATCTACCTAAATCCATCTCTTCCTCTATTTATTTATGTGTCTGTTGCCATACATGTACTGTGTTACAGTATATCTGGACTAAAGCCAATGATATATCATAGTATAGCATAAGTTTTGTTATTTCTTTATGATAATTAATCTATTAAATGATATCACACTTCGTGCTCTCCGCCTCTTTCCTTCATATTCTTTTCCATCTTTTTTTTTCATCTCTCTTTATGTGTATCAGGAGCTTTGTGCAACCGCTGCGACGCGCAGTGAAGAACAGTCTGCCACACTTGATATCGCTCAGCCAGCGGAAGTGTTGCCACAGCCAGTGTACGACCAGCCACCGCCTGTGCCGGACGCCCGCAGCCCACACCAGCCATGGCGAAAAGTAGTAGCGCCGTGTGGATTTTTTTCTTGAAGCAATCCAGTGACAATGCCAAGTGTCTTTTGTGTAAGCAAATCTACTCGCGAAGAGGACGCGGAACCAGTAGTTTGAAAAACCATTTAAAATCTAAACACAAAGAACAATATGCTGAGATGTTAAAAGAAGAAAATAAACCTGCAGAGCAAAAGGACCCAGTGAAAACCGCTTTACAGAAACTTAATTCTGATATTAGACAAGTTGAGGAGTGTCACACTCGCGCGAAACTGCGGGACGCCTCTCATTCGACGAACGAAGAAATAGACAAATATATCTCGGAAATGTTAGTGGTTGATGATCTGCCCTTCAGCCATGTGGAAGGCGTGGGGTTCATGAGGTTCATGTCCATGCTTGTTCCTCAGTACAGAGTGAAACAACGGAACTTCTACTCCTCAATGATTTGCACAGACATTTATGATGCTGTGTGTTACCAAATGACGAAGATGCTTCGTGATATCACAAATACTATGGGTACCTGTATTTCCTTGACTCTGAATGTGTGGCCAATCACCTCAGCTGGAGTTTCACTGCTGAGCGTAACCGCCCATGCCATCAGTCGTGATTTCGAAAGAATGAAGTTTGTTTTGGGAATAGAGCCGTTAGAGGAAAATGACTCTTGTTACTACATCTCCAGAAAATTGAATGATATATTGGATGAATGGAAACTATCTCATAACTTCGTGCACTGTATAGTGCGTGATTCACGGGCAAACATGATGAAAGCTCTTTTCCTTTCAGGTTTAAATAATTTAGATTGTGCTGTGCACAGGATACAGTTAGTTGTTGAGCAAGGTCTTCAGTCACAGAAAACAGTTTGTGACATAATCGAAAAGTGTAGGAGACTTGCCACGCATTTTTACCATTCAACCATGGCACAGGATGAACTGAAGAGGATTCAAGAACGGCTACAGTTACCCCACCTTAAAGTTATCCATGATTCAGCAACACAGTGGAACAGCACACTGCATATGCTCAAAAGAACAGAAGAAATCAAGGAACCCCTTTGTATGTATTTGGCAAAAAACCCTGAACTGCCACAGTTTAGCAAAGTTGAACTAGTTACACTCTCACAGTGTATAAAGGCTTTAGAGCCGTTTGAGGACCTTGCCAAACAGATGAGTGACTCTGCATCAACTGTAGCCGATGTAATACCCCTTATTTTATGTCTCAAGTTTACCCTTGAGCCAACCACTGTTAAACTTATACCACGAGATTTAGCCTCAGATGACAACAGTCAAGAAGATTACCAGGAAGTTGTGGAAAGGATTAAATATATGAAAGAAACAATGAAGGCAGAAATTGATAAGAGATTTGCAGGAATAGAAATGGATAACAACTACAGAGTGGCAACTTATCTTGACCCTCGGTACAAAAGTTGTTTTTTTTCCTCTTCGCATATTGCAGAGCAGGTGCAATTAACAGTAGCACGCCTTTGCGATGAGTTTGCAAGTGTTAGAATAGGTGAGGATGATAAACCAAGAAAAAAGAGGAAGATGAATGATGAACGAAAGGCCAGCTCTTCAATAAAAACTGCAATGGCATTAATTTTGTCATCCGGTAATGACGGAGAACAAGACGAGAGGCTAGAGGCAAGCACAATGGACATGGTTCATGAATACCACAACGAAAAAAGACTGGGGGCGGATGAAGAGCCGCTGAAGTGGTGGAAAGCAAACGAACACAAGTACCCTGAATTAGGAAGACTTGCCCGACTGTATCTGAGCTGCCCTTCAAGCAGCGTTACCAGCGAGAAGTTATTTAGTGGCGTTGGCAATATATATGAGGAAAAGGGGACCCGTTTGCAAGGAGAGAAAGCGGAGAAATTACTATTTTTAAAGAAAAATTTGCCACTTCTAGAGTTCGAATATTAGATATGGCAACTTGTGGCTTGACAAGAGTAGCCAGTAACAGCGACCAGTCGGAATTCGTGACTTTCCATGGGAAAGTCACGAATGGGAGGAGGATGGGGAAGGAGGTTGGTGGGATGCATGGCGAGTTGGGTCCCCGTCCCGCATCCTGGTAACACGCTCAAGTGCACACTTAAGCGTGGCTGAAACTCGTCTGTTGATATTACATATATATATATATATATATATATATATATATATATATATATATATATATACATATATATACATATACAATATATGTAAAAAGAATCCATATCCGCGTTCCGCAACCGCGGATATCAGCCTCTGTGGGACGATATTTAACACATGAAATCTGTTGGACATATTTGTAGGAATCTTATTTCATGTGAATTTTTGTATAGGTACATGGTTAAAGTTATGGTGCATACCTAAAATTTAATAATCTCAGGTAGCCTATGCTGGTTTAATACAGTATGGTAAACAATTAACAGATCTTTTATGTATTTCTTACCAGCACATTTTTATAACTTTTACAATACTCACCCATTTTCTGCTAATTATTCAATTAATCATTTTGATGGTAAAATGAAGCATATAATACTTCATATATCCTTTTGAAAAAGGCGCACACCCGTTC
>BOPN01007349.1:47500-52500 GCA_017312705.2 Penaeus japonicus | reverse complement strand
AATGGAGACCGGGTCGTTCAACAGCAGCCTTCGGATGAATTATCTTTTTATCATTTAGTTTAAAAGGCAATTGCAATCCAGGTAACCCAAGGACAATAAGACCAGTATTTAATATCATTTAAAAAACATGACATGGTGATGATGACTGATGGTTAATGATGAAGATAACATTGATAACTAAGGCATTCGTGATGATGATGATGATAAGGTAATGATAATAACAATATCATTATCATTAACAAAACTAATAATGATAATGATGATGATGATAATAACATAGATACAAATAATGATGATGCCAGTAAAACGATAGCAGTAATAACAATAACGTTATCATTAATGACAATAATAATAAAATATATAATAACAATGATGATAATGGTAATGATAGTTGTAACAATAACGATAATAAGAGAAGAAATAATGATAACAGTAATAATAATAATATTAATAATAATTGTAATGATAATAGAATTATTATCATTAACGATCATACAAATGATATGATGATAATACTAATAATATTAATAATAATGATGATTATAATAATAATATTAATAACAACAACAATAATAATGATGATAATGATAATGATAATAGTAATAATAACAATGATAATAACAATGATAATAATAATAAAATTAATAATAATAATAATAATAATGATAATGATAATAATAATAATATCAAAAATAAAAATAAAAATAATGTTAATAATAATAATAGTAATAATAATAATAATAACAATAATAATAACAATAATGATAACAATACTAATAATAAAAATAATGATAATAATAACATTAACGGTAATCATAATAGTTATGATAATACTCATCATCACAATTAACAGTAATCATTTGCTACTAATAACGATCAATAATGATCATGTCAATAGAATAACATTGTCTTTATGTAATGTGCTGATGTTAATAATAATAGTGATCAATTTAATGGAGATGATGATAATGATAATGGTGATGGTGATGAAAATGATAGTGATGATGATGATGACGACGACGACGACGATGATGATGATGATGATGATGATGATGATGATGATGATGATGATGATGATGATGATATAACATCAATAATAATGTCAGTCATAATGATAATAATAATAATAATAATAACGATCAACTTTCTGAAATAACAAAAATAATAGCAACATTAATAGCAAATTTAATCAAAATATCTATAACATTACCTAATTCCACTAATTATTCATCTCTATTAATATCAAAATTAGTTCCATGATGATAATGATAAAACCTCATCAACATAACGTTCATTAATATGATAATCTAAGTCTTAAGAATAATGATGATAGTGATAATTGCAACGATGAAGATAAATATATTGATAATTGATAATCAGGAAGAAGAGGAGAAAGCAATAGGTATTACTAATACCATTGGTGATAATTATGCTGCCTCTGGGTAAACCACTCTTAATTAACATTATTATGACTATGGATGTTGCTATAACTACTAATTGTTATCATTAATAGCATTATCATCTTCAATAAGTGCAGTAGCAATGGTACTAATATCGTGAGTATTATTGTTATTGCTATTTTTACTAACAATGGTATGTCTTTTTTATTGCAGTATCATAACATTACTATTACCATAAACGCAGCAGTTATTGCGGTATGATTATCATCACTATCATCCGCATATTACAGGCATTACATTAATTTCATTACCGCCATCACCACAATTATCGTCGAAAACAATTAATATCATTACCGACCTGCACATCAGCATCACACAAGAAAGGAGACAAACAAGCTAATGACACATATTGAATAATCAATGTTATTGACGACAACAAAAAATGATAACAGCGTTTAGGTAAAGGCTTGTGATTGAGGATTGCTCTAGATATAGGCCACAGTTCTTGCTGTTTCGAGTTTCGCTTCATGATACTAATTTCCTCTTTAATTCATTTCACTCTAACAAATATTATGAAGTGGCTGATGCTTACTGTGGTGCCCTGGGAGCTGTCAGGACTTTTACATAAGACGGTGATGATATTCGAAGAAGAAAGAATTGCGAGATAACAAAAAAAAAAAAAAAAAAAAAAAAATAGGATAAAGATAACTTTTAAAAAACGACATTCCCTTCCAAAGCCTCAATCACAAACGTACAAACTTCCATGTACACATTCTGGACAAAGTCGAGGAATTACGGAAGCAACAGAAGAGAATCGTGACTTCATTAAGCATACCACGATGAGTTTTAAGCATGTGTATGACAAGGAGTATAATGTGAAATAACACATGTAATGGTGCTTATAATAATAATGATGATAACAATTTTAACACTAACGTACTCGGCGTGAAAGAAAAAAATGCTTAAAAATATTATGACTTAGGCATGTTAGTATATAATTATCTGTACCTGTTTTTATTATTACCATTGTCTTTTATATCACTATTATATTTCTGGAGGGTGAATTCGAAAGTGAGGGATTATGTTATAGCAATCTGTCGATCAGACTGGACGTATAGAAAGTAAAGTAAAGATGTTGGCTTGCATCGAAGGTGTTGCATAGTTTTCAAAATATTGCTGATCTGAAAATAACCTACATAACAACTTTCGGATAACATTGGCAGAATAATACTATCTACGCAAAACAAGATTTAAATAACCTCAGCATTAACAAACGACTCTAAGAATAGATCGTGAGAATATAGATATTATTATATAATTAATAATATATAAATATTTACAAGTATTATGTACTTATGCATGTTTATACTCTATCCATCCGGATCTCTACCCTGGACTCACATGGGGCCGTGATACACACTAAACCACAATAAAATAATTTATGAGCTAGGAGAGCGGCTGGGTCGCCTGTCTAAGCCTGGGAAGAGGGTGAGGATTACCTGATAAACAAGCGGTCGAGACAACACCAGCTAGGATGCTGCGGTCTGGGATGTGTCGCAGAATCAAGACCATTACATTGGGCACGCTGGCTGAAGGGCATGAGTACCATGGGAGGCAATTCGACTTTGTGCATTCGTGTGTTAATGAGATAGGAATGTTTCGGAGATCGTTTATCTCAAATTCTACTTGCTGGTGAAAGTTAATGGGGTCCGCCTTTAGTGTTGGTCGATAGAGACAGTCATTAGAATCCGCAGTCTCTGACCAGCTGAGCAAACACGTCATCACTTTCATCATAACAGATATGCTGCCGAGCCACTATGACCTATAGACATTGCAACCCATGGACCTCCACATTATGGAACACACGTGCTATGAGTAATTCTAACACGGGTCAGTGATTGATATTCAATAGACATTATGTTCTCTACCTGTTGCAGAGAAAGGTAGACTGTTTCCAGACAACTCATTCTAACACTTTACTGAGAATCTTTAGTATTTTGATCTGCCACTTAATGTAATTACAAAAGATATCAAAGCTGAAAACTAGGCTTCCATAAGGACGTGATATGAAAATACCGACGTGTGCTCCAACTACTGCGCGTCATCGTCTCCGGGCGCCATGATGGGCCCGTTCGTGCTGATCATCACCTCTTTGGGTCGAGAGGTTTCGTTGAGGTTGGCGGCGCGGGCGTTGGCCGGGGACGAGTACATCAGGAGCGCCACGATGCCAATCACCATGATGATGAACGTGATGATGGCAGAGTAGCAGCCCAAGGAGGTGCAGCCTGGCTCGACGTTGTACAAAGGCGGGATTACTTGCTTCGTCTTCGGAGGCTCTCCCTCCCCATCCTTGTCCTCCTCCCCTTCGCCGCCCTCGCCGCTCTCCTCGCCACTCCTCTCGGTCCCTGACTCCTCCTCGTCACAGGACCCTGCCTCCAGGTCTCGCTCCAGCTCCTGCTGGTGGTTGAGGAGCTGCTGCCGATGGTTCTGAGCATTGTTGCACAGCGCTTCTTCCTTGGTCTCACTCATCTGCAAGAGGGAGGAATGGCTTAGTCACGACGGACTGGGCGTGGTCGCTCAACACTGAGTATTGACAAGTGGAGGGAACAACATCAAGGGCTTGTCCTAGTGTTGGGCAAACATGATATCGGTATCGTAGGATCTGTCATCAAAATACTTCAAGGGACCTCCTGTGGAAGAAGGAATTTAAAATAAAAAGTATTATGTAGCAGGACCTATGAGTAAAGCACAGCCTGCAAGGAAACTCTCACCATAAATTGCTACCAGGATCTCTTACCTAATCAAAATTATTCTCTGCATCTGCATTCCTTATTTTTTATCTGTTAATCTTAACATTGTATCCAACTATCTATAGCTTTATCTTTTAATCTCATTTGTTAATCTTTTAATGTCCAAAAATAGTATCATTGAGAACATTATCACATTATCCCGTATGTATTTAATAAATTTCTTTCCTCTGTTCTGATTTACCTGCACATTTATTTTTTATTTTATTACTATTATTATTTTATTTAATCATTGATTAATGCATATATAATGAATAAATGAAAATTACATACTCCCAAATTCTGCTAAGACTACTTCCAAAAGTTATTACTCTTAAACTTCTTCGTCTTTACCTTCTTCAGAATCGGCATAAACTTACGCCCACCCAGGCAGCATAACTTGATTGCATTCATTAGAGACCTACACTCCCTGGCGAACCTGAAGCACCTTTTCTCCGTTTGTTTTCACCTAATTTCCTGCCATCAATGCGTCCCTCCTTCATTTGGGGTTGATAAGAGAGGTCTGTTGAAGTCACGTCCTTTATATTTGTGAAAGGGATGGGACAGGTTTCCTATGCGTGCAGAAGGATTAGGAGACGTTAGTTCCATCTTTTATTTAGTTGTGAGGGATGTGAGCGGCCAGTCACGGCCTTTGTTCATTAAAGAGGGATAGGAGAGACCGTCCCCGCCATTTATCGACATGGAATGGGGAAAGTAAGTTCTGTTCAGGCGCCATGTCTGCCGCCCTTGTCCCAGACCCTCCCCTGTCCCTCTGTCACGCACGTATTGATGTTTGCTAGAAACACGGTGCCTC
>BOPN01007349.1:27500-30000 GCA_017312705.2 Penaeus japonicus | reverse complement strand
GAGTGCAGTCTGCTACTGTTGTGGATTCACGCAGTCTTTTTCTTTCTTTCTTTTTTACTGCATGTTTATTGTGTAACTGGTAGATTGATGTTCCACAGTAACAAACGGTTGCGTTTGTCTATCTATTTATTTCTCTATGTATATATATATTTATATATGTATATATGTATATATATACATATACATATACATATAAACATGTGTATTTATAAACATATATATATATATATATATATATATATATATATATATATATATATATAAATGTATATATACATATATATACACATATATATTCACCATAAAGATTGGTTGCATTCTATCATCACTGAACCCAAAGGTGATCATGCGGCGCATACCATTCATATCTTCAAAGCACTAAGTCAACTTATTAAACGTCCTACCCGTAATCGAGATCAACACACGCATACGCTTCAAATTCTTGAAGTGTACTGTCTACCGATCCGCCCCCTTCCTTTTTTGACAGCTGTCTCCTCTCGGATCTTCTGATTATAATCTGATTACTGTGACTTGCTCTGCCCATTTTCCTTTCATAAGCTCCCTCGTCGTCTTTGGCACTAACGTTCAGCCGACTGGTCCAGTCTTGCGGAATTCTACAGTATACAGGCGTTCCAAGGGACCACTTTTGCTTCTCTGCAAATGTTACGCCTGTGCGTGCTGATTGTGTCACAGAAGTTATGGCTGGAATTGAGGCTTCTATACCTTCACGGCTGTAGAATGTTCGTTATGGTTTCATGACCGTTACTCTGAAGCCATAAGCCGACGGAATACAGCCTTCATTACATGGCAGGAATACCCTTCCGAAGAGACCCACTCCAGATGTTTGTTTATTTTTGTTTAGTTATGCGAATTATGCAAAGATGTCAAGAAATATCAAAATAAAACATATCCTATGACACTTAATTCTACGAGTGCTTTCGAATGAGCTCTACGTCATTCAAGGAATGAGAAATAGTGAACACGAAATTATCCTTGCTCGCTGTATATATGTATGTTCTATCTATCACTTAACATCTCACTCCTGTAATAAAGTTCCTGCCGACCCATTTTCTTTCGGGGCGGGGGCCATTGGCAGGGCCATAATATGTATATATGATTGTATGTGTGTATGTATATATATATACATACACATATATATATATATATATATATATATATATATATATATATATATATGTATATGTTATATGATATATGTGTATATATATATTTATAAAAATGTATATATATACATATTTATACTTATATATATACATATACATATACATATGCATATACATACACACATACACACACACACACACACACACACACACACACACACACACACATATATATATATATATATATATATATATATATATATATATATATATATGTGTGTGTATATATATATATATATATATACATATATATCTGTGTGTGTGCGTGCGTGCGTGTGTGTGTGTGTGCGTGCGTGTGTGTGTGTGTGTGTGTGAATATGAATGTTTGTGTATGAATGTAAATGTGTATGAATTTTGTGTGCGTATGTGGCGATTTCCTTTATTTTTTTCTTGTTACGCATTTCACTTATATAAATGTTGTATAAGAAAACTAAAAAAGAAGGGAAAAAAAAAAGAAAATCGTAGGAGTTTCGTAAGAATTATAGTAACGCGTATGACTGCGCAAGCAACATATGTGTGTCAAGGTGACATGTATTATTATCTTTGACATAGGATCGTTCCATGTCACGCAATATATAAAGAGTATAATTATTGTGAATATGAGAAACAAAATGCAAATCTCAAAAATAAGATAAAATATGAAACAATGAATAACAGAAAGAAAATTACAAGAGATGAAAGAAAGGAACTGATGAAAAGAGAACAAACGAAAGAAAGACATGCATCTCTAATGATTAAAAAGTCTGTTTAATTCATCCGAAAACTTCTTAAATGGAGGAATTTCCCTTTCCGTTAAATGACCTACATATATATATTATTTTTTTTTGGTGAATCTGAATCTGTTACAAGGAAGTCTAGGAATTTATGGTAAATTAAAGGCTTTCTTAAGGTTTCAACCTCGTGATTACATTTGGTGTGTTCTCAATACATTTTTCCCTCTTTTTTTCCCCACAAACGAAGTCCAGTATTTTGTTTGTTGTCGCTAACAGAGAAAAAGAGTTAGGGATGATGAAGACGACATATAGAGACTGATATATTTCTTATCTATTTCGGTATGAATCATAACCGAATGAACTTCATGTCACATGGAAATTCTAGAAAGCGACCATTATGTAGTAGTAGTGGTGATGATAACGTTTGTATAGCAATGATAATACAGATATATCGATTTTTTATCCGTGATGATACTTTTTGTATATTGATATTAACCACATCTGTTGCATCGTAATGCTTATTGCATATGTGATGATACTAACTATTGCATATGTGATGATAAACCCTGCTGCATACCAGAGTTGAAGATGACTACGGTACGA
>BOPN01007349.1:20000-22500 GCA_017312705.2 Penaeus japonicus | reverse complement strand
AGAGTCCGTCAAAGGGGCAGAGAAAGTACCAAGGGCTCATGACCCAGGAAGTACCAAGGCGTCACAGAAATACATGAGTATTTGCTTGTTACAAGATCTCCGTTAAAGGCATGAGAAAAGTTGACCATATGGTTGCATTATGTAGATTCTCGTGTTATCCAGTAGGTAACTGGTATATCAGACCACACACATACGCACACACACACACACACACACACACACCTACACACACGCACACGCATATTAGTGTGAATGTGTATATGTGTATGTAGATAAATAGACGGACAGACAGACAAAAAGCTACACAGCCAGACCACAAAATAGACAGAAACAGATACGAACAAACTACCGTTCCTCCTCATCTCATTACTCGTTCCGAACCTGCGTTCCAGTTGGATAACACAGGCATGGGTTCCTTGCTCCTGCGTGAGAAAGACACGCGACGGAAGGCCTTGAACCATCGCTTTCTCGAGGTGGAACTGCCTGTGAGAGCGCAAGGCAGAGAGATAAAGTGCGGAAGGAAGGAGTGATGCTAATTGTAAATATCAGGAACGGGAAGACCGAGCGACTGCTGCTGACTCGTTGATGATCATCGGGGATGCGGATCACGCATGTGTTGAGTATCAAGCAATGTTATGATTGCAATTTACATTGTTCAGATAATAAGAACAAACAGAGAGAGAGAAAAAAAGTGAGAGAGTGGGCGGGAGAAAGAGAGAAAGAGAGATAGAGATAAAGATAGAAAGACAGAGAGATAGATAGATAGATAGATAGATAGATAGATAGAGAGAGAGAGAGAGAGAGAGAGAGAGAGAGAGAGAGAGAGAGAGAGAGAAAGAAACACACATACACACCACACACACAGAAAGAGAGAGAGAGAGAAAGAGAGAGAGAGAGAGAGAGAGAGAGAGAGAGAGAGAGAGAGAGAGCGGGAGGAAGAGGAGGAGGAGGGATGAGGAAAAGAAAGAAACAGATAGGCTGACAGCAAGAAAGCATCGACTCAGACCGCCCAAGGACAGGTAGGGGTGAGGGCAGCATCCCACGCTCCCCAAGTGACTGGCCTTACGTATGTTGTTTACATCTTCGAAGCGGTGGGGGAGGCATGACGAGTCGATCCGTGGCGGCCTCCCTTTCTTTCTTCTCCTTTAGTTGTCGTTACGAAAACAGGAAGGACAGAGCACGGCCGGGCTCATGATTTTACATGTACTCTGCGTGGATACCTCTATTTCTTATATCTTTTTGCATAATAATGTTGATACTCTTGCAAATTATAGTTCATGTTCTACTGACACTTGAAATCCACATATAATTCCACAAATTAAAGATAATGAAAAATGGTTAATAGTATAATGAGCCAATGAACCCGTAACAACGTACATACTATGAATTGTCTGTGATATTTTACTTATATTGTTATCATATATCTCATAAAGTTTTATTCATCTATCAAGAACGTGATATACATGTATATGTATGTGAATGTATATGTACATATGTATGTATATGTATATGTATATGTAAATGTATATATACATGTACATGTACACACACACACACACATATACATCTACATCTGTATATAAATTTGTATATATATATATATATATATATATATATATATATATATATATATATATATATGTGTGTGTGTGTGTGTGTGTGTGTGTGTGTGTGTGTGTGTGTGTGTGTGTGTGTGTGTGTGTGTGTGTGTGTGTGTGTGTGTGTGTGTGTGTGTGTGTGTGTGTGTGTGTGTGTGTGTGGTTCAAGATGTTGTCGGCGAATATCACGTTTATCATTGAATCTACCATTTGTGTGAGTTTGCAAAGGCAACAGCAATTACAGCAAGTGTTGCGAAACGGTTTCATAAGCATTCAACTTTTTGTCACTTGTCATGTCGTGTCTCGTATAAATTCTTTATCATTGTAATTATCATTCATTTATATTCCTTGATAAAATAGTTTTTTTCTTTCTCTTTTTTTTTTTTTTTTTTTCCTGTATTACATGACATTTTCAGTTTGATGTTATGCTGGTCATAGTCTTCTTATGCTCACATCTCAACGTTCTTTATACAGAGCCTATCACCATATATCGCGTTTTCCTTTGTCTTATTTCCTCCACTCTCCCTTTATTTATAGAATGGCATATGCAATAACGTCGGGAGACACGGAAAGAAGAACATACGGTAAGGTTACATAATAACGTTTCAAGGGAAAGCATATAACTAAAACATGAATGTATTGACCGATTCAAACAGTCTAAATGAATTATTTTTCGTCGACTCAAACACTGAATGAACTATACATTGTTGAATAATAAATTAGAAAATATAATGGCGAGTTAAGCGTTTTTCTTGTCACACCCACTTTGATTACCGCCTACCGCCGCAAATTGCTTATGCAAATACCTTTTCTTCGAACCAAACTACTAGGTGCCGGTCCCGTCCACTTTGAAGCTCCTTGTTTTACGTGCTCGAAATAAGGAAGCATTTAAGTTGACTACA
>BOPN01007348.1:37500-47500 GCA_017312705.2 Penaeus japonicus | reverse complement strand
GAGAGAAAGAGGAAGAGAAGGAAATGGGAAGAGGAAAGAGAAGGAAATGGAGGGCTGGGTAGGGGAGGGGTGAAGGGAGAGAGAGAGAGAGAAAGAGGAAGAGAAGGAAATGGGGAGAGGAAAGAGGGGGAAGGGGTAAGAGGAGGGGGAGGGGAGGAGGGTTGAAAGTTTGAAGCGAATTCCGGACACAAATAAATTCGCAGCGTCCGCGTGGAGGGATGGGTTGGAAGCGACTCGATTATGTATGACTCGGGGAGGAGGAGGAGGAGGAGGAGGAGGAGGAGAAGAAGGGGGGGGGATCCGTCATCCTCCCAACTCTCTCTCTCTCTCTCTTTCATTCTTCTTTATCTCTCTCTCTCTCTCTCTCTCTTTTCGCTCTCTCTCTCTCTCTCACTCTTCTTGTCTCTCTCTCTCTCTCTCTCTCTCTCTCTCTCTCTCTCTCTCTCTCTCCTTTTCACTCCTTCTCTCTCTCTAACTCTTATTTTTTCTCTCTCTCACTCTTCTCATTCTCTCTTCCGTTTTATCTCTCTATCACTTCTCTTTTTACTTCTCTCTCGCTAACGCCTGTCTCTGGTAATTACGAATTTCAAATCACGATTTATCAACGAAAAAAAAAAAAAAAAACGAAAAGATAAGGAATGAAAAATAATTCTGGAAATTGCAGCGTAAGCTCTCCTGTTACCAGTTGTTGAAGAGACGGTTTGGTCATCGTGTTGATATACAGGGCAGTGGATTATTGACACACATACACACACGCACATGCACACGCACACGCACACGCACACGCACATGCACACGCACACGCATACGCACACGCACACGCGAAACATGCACATGCACACGCACACGCACACGCACATGCACATGCACACGCACACGCACATGCACACGCACATGCACATGCACACGCACACACACACACGCACACACACACACACGCAGAGGATTTATAACTATTTATAATGCTTTAAAGTTTTCACACAATTAATGATTACATATGCAAATTATACATCCAAATGATTACTAACGTAGAGAATAGAGAGAGAGAGAGAGAGAGAGAGAGAGAGAGAGAGAGAGAGAGAGAGAGAGAGAGAGAGAGAGAGAGAGAGAGAGAGAGAGAGAGAGAGAGAGGTGGATAGATAGATATGTAGATATAGAGTGAGAGCTAGAAAAAGAGAGAAAGAGAGAGCTAGAAAGAGAGAGAGAAATAGAAATAGAGAATTTGAGAGAAAGAGAGAGAAAGAAAGAGAGAGAGATGGAGAGAAAGAGAGAGCTCCCTCTCTCTCTCGGACTTTCTCCTTTCTTTTTCTGTCTCTCTCTCTCTTTTCTCTTTCTTTCTCTCTCTCTCTCTCTCTTCTCTTTCTTTCTTCCTCTCTCTCTCTCTCTTCTCTCTCTCTCTCTCTCTCTCTCTCTCTCTCTTCCTCTCATCCCACTGTCCTTCTCAATCTCCACCTCCCTTTCTTCCTCCCTCCCCTCCCTCTCCTCCCACTATTCTTCCTTCCCTCCTTCCTTCCTTTATTTCCATGCCTTCCACTCTTTCAGTCAACCTTTTATTCATTTATGTATTTATTATTATTTTTAATTTTGACTTACACTGCCTCTCATGAGTGTCTCCCTCCCCCTCTAATTGATTGAGACTAATCCCCGATTTCGTCACATCATCCATGCCCAGCGAAGTGCCTTATTTATCTATCCATATTATCAATTTTATGATCCGATTCCACCCACTAATTGCCAGCTTGCGCAACGCCCTTCATTCTTAGTCACTCTTAGAGTCTCTAATGATCTTGTATCCAATTATAAAACTTGTTCCTTGTCACCCAGGTAACGCTTGTTTTTTATTTATTTATTTTTTATTTTTTTATTTTTTTTTGTAGAATGTAGTTATTATTTTAAGTGCTTGGGTCTTGTTTCTCTCATTCTATCTCTTTCTTTCTTGCTTGCTTTCTTTCTTTTTCTCTTTATTTATTTTTGTCTTTCTTTCTCTTTCTCTCTCTCTGCTTCTCTCTTCCCCCCTCTCTCTCTGTTTCTCCCCCCCCCCTCCCTCTCTCTCTCTCTCTGTCTCTCTCTCTCTTTCTTTCTGTCTCTCTCCCTCCCTCCCTCTCTCTCTCTCTCTCTCTCTATCTCTCTCTCTCGCTCTCTCCCTGTCTCTCTTTCTCTCTCTCTCTCTCTCTCTGTCTTTTTCTCTCTCTGATAATATTGATAATGATCGATGATAATAATAGCAATAAGGATGATGATAATAATGATAATAATTTGATAGCAAAGGTAGGAATGACAATAATGATTATAGCCAAAGATAACAATAATCCGTGAGGGGGGGGGTAGGGGGGGGTGGATAGGGTAATTATGAGGCGCCAAACACCGAAGTTAGATAATATATTAACGGTCTTTTTTTCAACACTATGGAAGCGAAACATATTTTCATTCTTATTTAATTAAACTCTCAACATATATATATATATACATCGTGCTTATTCCTTCATCCTCCGCTAATAGTAATGATAATTAAGATGAAGTTAACAATAAAGATAAAAAAAAAAAAAAAAAAGGAAAAACAGGCCGAAATCGAGGAACAAGATTTGCTCCCCGTGCGCTCAGTAATTCAGCTTATACCTGCTCTCACTAAAGAATATTTGTCAGGGGGTAAAACTTATGGGGTGATATTTTTCGAACCTATTGGACAATAAATTATTGATTCCCTTTCCCCCGAGGTGAATATCTTACACATTTTTCTTTTTAAGGAATTTACTCAAGCTGAAAGAACGAATATTTTTTTAATCGAATATTGATCAATCGCCGACTAAATATTTGACAAGACCATTGTGGGTCATTCGATATCAGGCAATTCCTGTGCATTTGCTAATATCTTATCAGTATTGGCAATGCAAAATATACGATTACAATGCCGAGGATGGGTAGGAGGGAGGGAGGGAGGGCAAGGGATGGGTAGGAGGGGGAGGGGAAGGGGATGGAAGGGAGGGGATGGGTAGGAGGGAGGGAGGGAGGGACACCTTGGGAGAAGGAGGAAGGGAAGGGATGGGTAGGAGGGAGGGGAGGGGAGGGGGGGATAGGTGGGAGGGGATGGATAGGAGGGAGAGGATGGAAAGGAGGGGAAGGGATGGGTAGGAGGGGGTTAGGGAGGGAGGGAGAGGATGGAAGGGAGGGACGGAGGGGAGGGGATGGGTAGGAGGGAGGGAGGGAGGGGATGGAAGGGAGGGGAGGGAAGGGAGGGAATGAGGGAGGAGATGGAAGGGAGAGGAGGGAAGGGAGGGAGGGAGGGGATGGGTAGGAGGGGAGGGGATGGGTAGGAGGGGAGGGGAGGGAGGGAATGGAAGGAGGGGAGAGAGGGAGGGAGGGGAGGAGAGGGGAGGGGAAGGAGGGAGGGAGGGAGGGGAGGAGAGGGAAGGGAGGGGAGGGAAGGGATGGAAGGGAGAGAGAGAGAGCGAGCGAGCGAGCGAAAGAGAGAGAGAGAGACAGAGGAAGGGAGTGATAGAGATAGAGATAGAGAGATAGATATATATATATATAGGGAGAGAGAGAAAGATCAAGAAAGAGAGAAAGAAAGAGAAGGACGAGTTAGGTAAATTTTTGTTTCCACTTTTATCAACAATTTGCTTGATGATTCTTTTATCTTAGTCTTCCCTAGTCTATCATTATTATTATTATTATCATTATTATTATTATCATTACTACTTTTTGTTGTTATTATCATCATTATGAATATAACTATTATCATTATCATAATTTTCGTTACATGTCATTACTTCATTATCATCATTATCAGTGTCATTACTATCATCATTATGATCATAATCATGATGATTGTCATTATGATCATAGTTAGCATAAGTAAGTCATCATCATTATTAATCTTAATGTTGCTGTTGTTATTACTATCATTATCAATTTTATCATAATCGTGATAACTATCATTAAAAAAATAAATGACAAATTAGTATAAAAAAAATTATAATAATAAAATAAATTCTACTCAGGGATATGTGTCTTGCATAAAAATCCAGCAACCTTATTATCATTACTTATATAACTAAATTTTCTTACAGGACAAATTAGATTAATTAAATGTCATTAAACGGCTTCGGATAATAATGAGAGGTTTTCTAGATCATAACATCCGCTTGGACCTTGCATGATATCTCGTAGTGATTAAGGTTAAGCCTGTTCAGTGGAAAAGGATGTCAAGTATAGTGTTTATCACGTAGAATGTTGGGGTATGAAGGATTATGAATACTTCAGCACATATACACTAACGCGCGCGCACACACACACGCACACACACACACACACGCGCGCGCTTTCAAGTATGTCAAGTATAGTGTTAATCATATAGATAGACACACACACACACACAAAACACATACACTGTTAAGTATGTCCAGTATAGTGTTTATCATATAGATAAACACACATATACTAACACACACACACACACACACACACACACGGGCACACACACTGTCAAGCATAGTGTTAATCCTATAGATAAATATATATAAACACATATGCTAACACACACACATACTGTAATGGCTTATTCCAGTGGATGTCTTGCTGGAAGAACTGTTTGCTGTTTGACCTGGATTAACCTTTCTTTATCTCCACCAGCCAAAGTAGCCACAAGGTCGCGGAGAGATTTGTACCTACGTCAGCAGCGAGAGTAGAGTCCCTGTTTTTTTTCGGTTCGGAATAGAAAGGTCTCGATGTTGTTGTTGTTTTTTTCCTAGTTTTATCAGTTTGTGTTGAATGGATTTTATATCATATTTATACACAAACACACACATACACACGCATTCACACACACACACACACACACATTCACACACACACACACATTCACACACACACACACATTCACACACACACACACACATTCACACACACACACACATTCACACACACATTCACACACACATATACATTCACATTCACACACACACAGACACAAACATATACATATAAACAAATGAAATACAACTGATTATCTCCCAACATCAACACAACAAGAACAAGAACAACCCGTTAATTAATTCTTCTGTTAAATCTTTTATCTCAAATTTTGAATTAATTTCTTTCTTTCAGATTAGAAATAATGTCTTTCAATTAAGGAGAATCTGAAAATATATATTTTTTCGATTTTTGCTTAGACTTTACAATAACCATTGGACTTTACAATAACCATTAGACGTTACGACAACCATTAGACGTTACAACAACCATCAATAAGGGTTTGAGGTAAGGCAGCTAGCTAGTAGTATTGTTAGGTGTGTCATAATCAGATTAACTGGAACGAGGGGAAGCGATCGAATAGGTCTTGTGGGTTTGACTGAGGGGAAATTTCAACTTTGTGATTATTCCTTTTAGAAAGCGAATCATTGGCTATTTGAATAATTACGTTGGAAAGTTACACACACACACACATACATACATACACTCAGCACACACAGACACACACACACACACACACACACACACACACACTCAGCACACACACACACACACACGCACACACGCACACACACACAGACACACTAGCACACACACACACACACACACACACACACACCCAGCACACACACACACACACACACACACACACACACACACACACACGGCAGGAACAATAAGAGAGAGAGTAACAATCTCTCTTCACAAACAATGATTAAAAAAAAAAAAAAAATGGAGAACGAAAAAAAAAAAAAAAGAAAAAAAAAAAAAAGAAAAAAAAAAAAAGAGAAGAAAAGAAGAAAAAGTGAAATGATAGAAAAAAGGATAAACAATTAGAAAAGAAAGGAAATAAGGCGAAAAGGAAGAAGAAGAAACTGTAATGATATTAAGAAGAAGAAAGAAGAATAAAACGACGACGAAGAAGAGGAATAATAAAGATAATGATAATAATGATGATATTAAGGAGAAGGAGATGAAGGAGATGAACAAGAAGATGAAGAAAAAGAAGAAGAAGGAGATGACGAAGATGAAGAAGAAGAGGAAAAAATAGAGGAAGAAGATGAATACGTAGAAGATCAAAAAATGAGAAGACGAAGTAGAACAAGACGAAGAAGTAGATGGAGAGGAAGAAAACGAAGTATAGTAAGAAGAGATAATAATAACAATGATAATAAGAAGACAAAGACAAAGAAGAGAAAGACACAGAAGAAGAAGAAAAAGAAGAGAAGAGAGAAGAAGCAAATTTCCCCGAATTGTCACCAGGCATCTAGAATTCCACCCTCCCTCCCTCCCCCTTCCCCCTCACCACCCCTTCCCCCTCCCTTCCCCTTCCCCCTCCCCATCCCTCCACAAATTGTAGGTAATATACCGCTTCTGTCGCAAATTATCTGCTCTGAGGGGAAAGAAAGGGGAAGGAGGGGGGATGGAGGAAGAAAGGGAAAGAAAGGGGAAGGAGGGGGGATGGAGGAGAAGAAAGGGCAGCAAGAAGGAGGGGGGATGGAGGAAGAAAGGGAAAGAAAGGGGAAGGGAGGGGGATGGAGGAAGAAAAAAAAAAAAAAATTGTGCAAGAACCTGAACATCTTAATCCCACTTCTAAAAACTGGAAAAGAAATACGAAGGAAAGATAGAAAAAGAGAAGGAGAAGGAGAGAAGAAAAGAAAAAAAAGTGAAATGATAGAAAAAATGATAAATAATCAGAGAAGAAAGGAAATAAGGCGAAAAGGAAGAATAAGAAACTGTAATGATATTAAGAAGAAGAAAGAAGAATAAAACGACGACGAATAGTAAAGATAATGATAATAATGATGATATTAAGGAGAAGGAGATGAACAAGAAGATGAAGAAAAAGAAGAAGAAGGAGATGACGAAGATGAAGAAGAAGAGGAAAAAATAGAGGAAGAAGACGAATACGTAGATTATCAAGAATGAGAAGACGAAGTAGAACAAGACGAGGAAGAAGTAGATGGAAAGGAAGAAAACGAAGTATAGTAAGAAGAGATAATAATAACAATGATAATAAGAAGACAAAGACAAAGAAGAAGAAGAGAAAGACACAGAAGAAGAAGAACACGTAGAAGAAGAAGAAAAAGAAGAGAAGAGAGAAGAAGCAAATTTCCCCGAATTGTCACCAGGCATCTAGAATTCCATCCCCCCTCCTCCCCTTCCCCCTACCCCTCCCTCCCCCTTCCCCCTCCCCACCCCTCCACAAATTGTAGGTAATATACCGCTTCTGTCGCAAATTATCTGCTCTGAGGGGAAAGAAAGGGGAAGGAGGGGGGATGGAGGAAGAAAGGGAAAGAAAGGGGAAGGAGGGGGGATGGAGGAAGAAAGGGAAAGAAAGGGGAAGGAGGGGGGATGGAGGAAGAAAGGGAAAGAAAGGGGAAGGAGGGGGGATGGAGGAAGAAAGGGAAAGAAAGGGGAAGGAGGGGGGATGGAGGAAGAAAGGGAAAGAAAGGGGAAGGAGGGGGGATGGAGGAAGAAAGGGAAAGAAAGGGGAAGGAGGGGGGATGGAGGAAGAAAGGGAAAGAAAGGGGAAGGAGGGGGGATGGAGGAAGAAAGGGAAAGAAAGGGGAAGGAGGGGGGATGGAGGAAGAAAGGGAAAGAAAGGGGAAGGAGGGGGGATGGAGGAAGAAAGGGAAAGAAAGGGGAAGGAGGGGGGATGGAGGAAGAAAGGGAAAGAAAGGGGAAGGAGGGGGGATGGAGGAAGAAAGGGAAAGAAAGGGGAAGGAGGGGGGATGGAGGAAGAAAGGGAAAGAAAGGGGAAGGAGGGGGGATGGAGGAAGAAAGGGAAAGAAAGGGGAAGGAGGGGGGATGGAGGAAGAAAGGGAAAGAAAGGGGAAGGAGGGGGGATGGAGGAAGAAAGGGAAAGAAAGGGGAAGGAGGGGGGATGGAGGAAGAAAGGGAAAGAAAGGGGAAGGAGGGGGGATGGAGGAAGAAAGGGAAAGAAAGGGGAAGGAGGGGGGATGGAGGAAGAAAGGGAAAGAAAGGGGAAGGAGGGGGGATGGAGGAAGAAAGGGAAAGAAAGGGGAAGGAGGGGGGATGGAGGAAGAAAGGGAAAGAAAGGGGAAGGAGGGGGGATGGAGGAAGAAAGGGAAAGAAAGGGGAAGGAGGGGGGATGGAGGAAGAAAGGGAAAGAAAGGGGAAGGAGGGGGGATGGAGGAAGAAAGGGAAAGAAAGGGGAAGGAGGGGGGATGGAGGAAGAAAGGGAAAGAAAGGGGAAGGAGGGGGGATGGAGGAAGAAAGGGAAAGAAAGGGGAAGGAGGGGGGATGGAGGAAGAAAGGGAAAGAAAGGGGAAGGAGGGGGGATGGAGGAAGAAAGGGAAAGAAAGGGGAAGGAGGGGGGATGGAGGAAGAAAGGGAAAGAAAGGGGAAGGAGGGGGGATGGAGGAAGAAAGGGAAAGAAAGGGGAAGGAGGGGGGATGGAGGAAGAAAGGGAAAGAAAGGGGAAGGAGGGGGGATGGAGGAAGAAAGGGAAAGAAAGGGGAAGGAGGGGGGATGGAGGAAGAAAGGGAAAGAAAGGGGAAGGAGGGGGGATGGAGGAAGAAAGGGAAAGAAAGGGGAAGGAGGGGGGATGGAGGAAGAAAGGGAAAGAAAGGGGAAGGAGGGGGGATGGAGGAAGAAAGGGAAAGAAAGGGGAAGGAGGGGGGATGGAGGAAGAAAGGGAAAGAAAGGGGAAGGAGGGGGGATGGAGGAAGAAAGGGAAAGAAAGGGGAAGGAGGGGGGATGGAGGAAGAAAGGGAAAGAAAGGGGAAGGAGGGGGGATGGAGGAAGAAAGGGAAAGAAAGGGGAAGGAGGGGGGATGGAGGAAGAAAGGGAAAGAAAGGGGAAGGAGGGGGGATGGAGGAAGAAAGGGAAAGAAAGGGGAAGGAGGGGGGATGGAGGAAGAAAGGGGAAGGAGGGGGGATGGAGGAAGAAAGGGAAAGAAAGGGGAAGGAGGGGGGATGGAGGAAGAAAGGGAAAGAAAGGGGAAGGAGGGGGGATGGAGGAAGAAGAGGGAAGAAAGGGGATGGGGGAATGAGGAAGGGGTTAATGAGAGGGGAAGAAAAGGGAAGAGAGAAAGGGGGGGATGGGGGGAAAAGAAAGGGGAAAGGAGGGGATGGAGGAGAAAAGGGAAGAAAGGGAAGGAGGGAGGGGATGGAGGAGAGAAAGGGGAAGAAAGGGGAAGGAGGGGGATGGAGGAAGAAAGGGGAAGAGGGGGATGGGGGAATGAAAGGGGAAGAAGGGTTAATGAGGGAAAGAAAGGGGAAGGAGGGGGGATGGAGGAAGAAAGGGGAAGAAAGGGGAAGGAGGGGGGATGGAGGAAGAAAGGGGAAGAAAGGGGAAGGAGGGGGGATGGAGGAAGAAAGGGGAAGAAGGGGGATGGGGGAATGAAAGGGGAAGAAGGGTTAATGAGGGAAAGAAAGGGGAAGAAGGGGGGATGGGGAAAGAAAGGGGAAGAAGGGGGGATGGGGGAAAGAAAGGGGAAGAAGGGTGAATGAGGGAAGGAAAGGGGAAGGAGGGGGGGATGGAGGAAGAAAGGGAAAGAAAGGGGAAGAAGGGGGATGGGGGAAAGAAAGGGGAAGAAGGGTGAATGGGGGGAAGGAGGGGGAGGTCAGGAAGGGTACGGGGTGGGGTGGGTCTAAGGTTGGGGTAGGGGTTGATGTGGTAGGGTGGGGGTGGTGGAGAGGGTTTGGGGATAGGGGGTAGGGGGAGAGGGGGATAGGTAGGAAGAGGGGGAGTGGTGGGGGGAGGGGGTAGGAGCAAGTTGGGGGGAGGAAGAGGGTGAAGAAGGCGTGGCCTAAAGTGGGAGTGAGGCAAAGGGGGTGTTCACGGTATGGGGTTGGGGGTGGGGGTGGGGTGGGGTGGGGGGAGGTTACGGGGATAGGGGGGCTGATACCGGGGGACCAGGGGCAGTGGACCAGGGACCAGAGACAGAGAACCACGGACAGAGAACTAGGAACAGAGAACCAAGGACAGAGAACCACGGACAGAGAACCACGGACAGAGAACCAGGGACAGAGAACCACGGACAAAACCAAGGACAAAGAACCAC